>WNGS01101344.1:0-19381 GCA_020271785.1 Procambarus virginalis
TTGTATGATGACGGGCTCTGGATGATGAGACCTAGACTATGCTCCTGAGAAAGACCTACTCAGATATCTGATACGAGTGAGGAGGAGACGGAATTTTGAAGATGCGGCGAGTGTGTATGGTACACGTGCCTCGCCCGGCCTGCCTCGTGATGGGGTCAACACAGTTATCATCACCACCACCATGTATGTCCCCAGACGCTAGTAGTTTATTCAGTGATAGTACGTTGACGAATCATTCTCGGGCTTCAGTGACATTGGCTCTGATACGAGTAGTGTAGACGACCCGAGTACGAGCAGCGGTGGTGTACCAGGCGGGGTTTTGCTGCCTCAGCAACACGCCGGGGCAGGCGGCGGCGTGCCTCACAGCATGTGGACAACAATGACAGTGGCCCCTCAACATCATTTATTCGTGGAAGGCCTACAGTACGGAAATCTGCCTCAGCGTCTAGCATAGCCTCACGCAGCTCCAGCAGAAGCAGCAGACCACGTAGCCGTAGTTATGGTGCTCGTGGTGGTGTTGGCCGTGGTGTTGGCGCCAACAACAAACCCCCTGGTGTACTTGTGTGGGAGGATTGCACCACATATGTCCCTCAAATACCAACATTTGATGATAGCAATTTTGGTGTTACACCATTATTTCCATATACTGGTGATGATATGGCAGACATGGAATATTTTCAGGCATATTTTGACAATGTATTCATGACGCATCTTGTGACTGAGACAAACAGGTTCGCTCACAGCCTCATAGACGACGGCATTTTACCTGCCTCATGCCTCACGCGATGGAAGGACACGACAATCGACGAAATGTACGTGTTTCTGGCACTCACCATGATGATGAAGCACTCTGAGAAATCTGTCATCCAGGAATATTGGAGCAAAGACAGCCTTGTTCCAACGCCCGTGTTCAACCGGTACATGTCGCGTGATAGGTATCTTTTGATTCTCAGGTGCCTGCATTTCGAGAATAATGCAAATGAGGACAGACAAGACAGACTGTGGAAAGTACGGAAGATGTTCAGTGACATGAGAGGGAAGTTCAGGGATTATTTTGTACCTGGACAGAATGTGGTTATTGACGAGTCGCTTGTGCTGTTCAAGGGGCGACTGGCATTCAAGCAGTACATCCCATCAAAGCGGCACCGATTTGGACTGAAGTTTTTTGTGCTGTGCGACTGTGAGACTGGTATCGTCTTGGACATGATATTATATTCTGGTACAGACGTCGACATACCAGCTCAAGATGTACACGGGTTTCTCAGGCAGTGTCGTGAAAACCCTGATGGAACCGTTGCTGAACAAGGGGCATGTACTGTTCACCGACAACTATTACACCAGCCCCTTGCTGACCAGATACCTCCTTGCCCACAACACCGGTGTATGTGGCACTGTGAAGGGCCACATACACCGGTGCAGGATATTGTGCAGGATAAGTGACGTTGTTTGCGATGCACGTAACACAGTGTTTACGGACAGTACGGATGTTGTACTGCGATAATAGAGTGTACGTGTTCATTATACATTGGATTGCCATGTAAAAACAATGAAAATGTATTTAGAAAGGTGCGCAAAAAATTACCAAAAATATATTCGCGGCAACTCGCGCGCCCCGCCCCGAGCGCCCCACCCGCCCCGGGAGCTTACAGCACGGGCGCACGGGGAATCATGACATCACGCCCCAACTTACGGACCCCATAGCAGCCAAAGTAAGTACAATTACGACTTTTTTTTTACATACCCATACTGAGGGAAGGGTTTTTGACACTTTAAAAAGAAAAAAGAATTTTTTCCAGAGAATTTATTTCCTGCGCACCACGGGGGTGTCATATTTGGAGGCAACGCAGTTAAAGGGTTAAACAACTTTCATTTTATACCTGCATTTTGGGTGAAGTGAACAACACAGGACAAATATTTCTTGAAGTGGGTAGAATATAGTTGTGCATTAATTGGCTGTTGACCTCGCAGATATCGCTGATTTGCGTGTTTTTTTTTTTAAAGACTGATCTGGAAAGAGATGTTGTTGTCTTGTCTGTATACCGAGTTCTTTGATCTCTTTTAAGCAGGTTGGCGCTATTTTTGTCTGTAGGGATAACGTTTCTATTAACAAAAATCTTTCAGGACCCTTTCCTCCGTTATAAAAATGAATTTTGGAGAACTGATTTTTCAATTACCATCGACAGTGAAAAGAAACATAAGAAAATTTGTGTTATAATTATGAATCTTACTTTTTTTTGGTCATATTTAAATAATATATGTCTACAGGAAAGACTGCTACCAAAATATATTAAAACGCATATTAGGCAGTCCTCCAATGGCAGGTGTCAATGCCTGGTCACACTTAAAAAAAAAAAAAAAAAAAAAAAAAAAAACTGCTTGCCTGTTGTAAGTTAGAGGGAGGAACACGTAAAACACAAAGTATGAACAATGAAACTTTAAACATAAATCTCGGGTAAATGACTAATGCAAAAATGTGACAAAGATAAATACAATAGATTAAATAATATAATGTGAAATGGTGCTGAGAATATTGGCTATGGCTGAGACCTCCCTTAGTATATGAAAGCCAGAGATGTCAACTCTAAGAGCACAAAGAATATTCTGAAGTTGATAGCTGGTCAGGCTCAGACGTCGACTCATGTAGAGGGCGCAGGTGTGCAGTCGGCGAGTCACCAATCAGGAGCAGGATACGTTTTGCCTCCTGGTGATGTATCTTGTACTTGTAGAATTGACGTAACTTTAAGTAGGAAAGAGCAGGCTCAATCTCTCTTGAAAGAGATTATCGTCACAATATATATATATTTATATAAATTCGAACAAGCCTGAATGGTCCCCAGGACTACAGTATATGCAACTGAAAATATATATGTTGTAGCCAGAACGCACTTCTCAGCCTACTATGCAAGGCCCGATTTGCCTAATAAGCCAAGTTTTCATGAATTAATATATTTTCTCTTATGAAATGATAAAGCTACCCATTTCATTATGTATGAGGTCAATTTTTTTTATTGGAGTTAAAATTAACGTAGTTATATGACCGAACCTAACTTAACCTATCTTTATAGGTTAGGTAGTAAAAAAAAAAACAATAAATTATGAAAACTTGGCTTATTAGGCAAATCGGGCCTTGCATAGTAGGCTGAGAAGTGCGTTCTGGCTACAACATATATATTTTATATATACTAGTCCTGACCATTCAGGCTTGTTCGAATTTATATAAATATATATATATTGTGACGATAATCTCTTTAAGAGAGATTGAGCCTGCTCTTTCCTACTTAAAGTAAAAAGCTACGTAAGAACGCACTTCTCGGCCTACTACGCAAGGCCGAGTGATTTTTTTTTTTATTTTCAATAAATTGTTTCCAATATTTTTATTATATTAAGAACATAAATATTGATTTAGTTATGTTAGTGTAGGTTAGGTTCGATCATATATCTCCCTTAGTTGTAACTCAAATAATGAAATGGATAGCTTAATCATTTCATAAGAAAAAAGTTATAAAAAATATTGAAATTCAGGAAAACCTGGCCTATTAGGCAAATCGGGGGGGGGGGGCCTTGCATAGTAGACCAAGAAGAGCATTATGGCTACTAGGTACGACATATATATATATATGCAATTGACAGCCACTAAACTCTGATCATTTGTATGCAGAAATGGCAAAGAGATGAACGTTTCAGCCCTTTGTCAAGACCCGACTGAAAGAAATCACAAAGAAAGAGTGGAGGCAGACAAGATCCTGACCACCATTTCCTTGGGGAAAGAATTAACTAGAAAAAGGTATAGCTTAGCTTACAGTGCTCGGAAAGATTTAAGCGGTAAGAATAAAATATTAACAACAAAGCATCATGAACCTACATAAAATGATAGTTATGAAAGAATGTAACTATCATAGTTTACATTGTCTCAACATTATTATTTTATGTAGGTTCATGAGGCTTTTATTCTGACCACTTTAAGCTAATCTATACCTTTTTCTGGTTAATTCTTTCCCCAAGGAAATGGTGGTCAGGATCTTGTCTGCCTCCACTCTTTCTTTGTGATTTCATTCAGTCAGGTATTGATAAAGGCCCAGATCGCCCGAAACGTTCATTTCTCTGTGGATTTTCCACACATATATATAAGTAATTATCAATAGAAGGCACCAAACCAGGAAGGCTATGTAGTGCCATCAAATGTGCGGGATAATCAGAGGGCACTAAATATCATCAAGGATGCCAATACGAGAAAAAAAACGCATAAGGTGAACGATATCAAAAGTATCCAAGAATTCTGTTGGAAAACAAGACGCCCTGGAATTCAGGACATGTACGACCGTAAGAGGGACAATAAGGCGCAGGGGGCGGCGCTCCATTATGTGACCGTGAGTTAAACGGGTATGGCCAATACATAACCTAGCCAGAGCCATTTCCCACCGCTGGGGGACACACGACTTAACAGTACAGTGTGTTACCAACAACTCTGCAGGCATGAATAACTGGGTAAAAGGAATACCTTTATGGGAGAAGTGCAGATAGCATCAGCACCCTCATATATATATGATTTCTGTCTACATGGTATATTTCCTGCATTATATGTACAACTCATTATTAAAGCAATGCCCGTTAACCATATGATATCAGGGCGCTTCATTAAAGTATTTTTATATGATATTTTGTGGACTAATTAACCCATAACAAGTACTTTTTTCAGCCTTGTTCACATATTATTTTCATTTAAATATCATTCTTTATATAACTCTCATCAGCACTTTGTATGCTAACATAACATATAATGAAACCCTATGCATTTTATACACATGGTTAACAAAAAAATACAGGAACCATGTCCCCCCCCCCTTTCTGTGTGCACTTTAAATACTAGGATAATGTATACAATAATGTGAAACTATATTCAGTCTAACCATACATCAAAGTGTCATCAAATACATAACTATATCACAAGCAATATTACTTCCTGCCATTGGTTATACAATTTATACCATCAACTAATTTCAGCAATGATGTACCCAGAATTCCAGTACCGTCCTCCACCTCCGAGTTACCAAGCTTCAATGCAAGAATACAGGCTGCGGTTGTTACTATTAGATCGGCACCAGGGACACACGGCAAATCCTCAAGCACCGTCACCACCCCCAACCTATCGATCTGGCCCTCATAATCTTAGAGGGTTAGTATATTTCTATTTATTTACTAATGTCTTTGCCATGTTATACTATTCACCCATTGTACTAAAACATACATATGTATATCTGTCCTATTTCACACAACCATTACCTTTTACTCATATTGTTCTCTTTATATCAGATTAACAGTCAACACACTGGGTCGAGAGAGCAACTATAGTCATCCCCCGAGTTATCGGTCTAGAGAAGGCTCTGTGTCACAAAACCCTGATGCCATGCCTTCATCTCATCCAGCAGGCGCCTCCATTGCACACTCAAGGGATCCCTCGTGCTTATCATTCCTCTCCCACGACTCTATATATTCTACTGCAGCACCACCTTCACAACAAGGTTCACTACGTGCTGCACAGCTACTACAGAGAGAAAAGCTAGCCGTCATGGAGGAGCATTCCTCAATACCACCGGCCAAGAAAGAGTGTCGTAAAGACGATAATACCGTTACCATTGTACAGACTACAGATTCATCACAAGTCATTGGTTCCGATGCCGTTGTCGTCACAGTATCGGGTTCTAATTACATTACAACACCATCTCAACCCACCTCCAGTGATGCTGAAATATCCGTCCTAGCTCACCTTTGACCTCAGTTATTGCCTCTTCAATCCAAACTCTAAGACAAATATTTACAAAACTAATGTTTTCACCAATACCAAATATATATGTATTTTCATATGTCATTAAACATACAGGCTTCTTACTAGCAGCCATATTTTTTTAAACTTTACCCTATCAACCTGATTATGACAATGTATATTATATGTACAAGCTCATTTACTATTTAACAACACATTTCTACTGTAAGTCATATGTATCACATTCTACTACAGTACATTTATACATCATCAAATGTGTGTGTTACCTACTTGTAAATACACCAGCTTTGACATATATTTATCATATGATACAACACATGTCAATTAGTTTTGTGATATAATCTGTAGTCCTTCATGCTAAACTCGTGTCACCTTAAGACATCTTCATCGTCGAGGTTATGTCTAAAAACAATTCCTCAGTGCTACTGTTCACGTTGTACGCTCATACAATCTGTTGAAACAAATTACATTTATTAAAAAAAGAACAAACTACTAATGTTGCTTTCCTAGCCTTAACTATGATATTTCTTAAAAGGCTGACGACTATATATACCAGATTCGCCCGTTTAAAACAAGTGTCTTATTGTGCGAGATATTCATCAACTACACAACTCAAAACAATCTTACACACTTCAGCCTATTACTAAGAGGCCTGAGATTCACAGTTGCATAACAAAAAAAAGAGGGGCCCACACGAGTAACTACCATTATCTTTTCTATTCACTATTCTTTCTGGCTCTCCTCGGCAACATATCAATCATTAGTATTCAATATAAACAACATTCTGACCTTATTCATTTTAAACGGCCTTGCATACAACTTTTCTTAAAACCAATCAATTATGCATAATTCATTCTACAATGCTTTGCCATTCTAAACAACACCCATTTTCTGCCACTGTACATTACGCATAATCATCTATAACTGACTACATTTTTACAAAAGATATATATGAATTTTTTCTGTGCATCAAGCTTCTAAGCCTTTCATAAACATTTCAATTCTAAAGGTGCTGCCATAGTCAAATGACGACCATGTATGTATATAAATACTACATTTTTTTTACACAACCTCACTTGTATCTTTAGTCATTATATGTATATAAATGACAACATTACATAAAAATGTCCATTCTAATCCACAAGTGGCAATCAATCTTTATACATTACATTTCCTGTGCTATAGTAGTGGGGGGACAAGTTTCATAATCTATACCTCATTCATCATACTATATCAACAACTTTCTACATTGAGAAAACATGTATTGGCCCTCACTCATGTGTCTTGTTGGGTGCTGTTCAACATACACACACAATCCCATGTGCTAGCCCCAACTTTCATTATTAGAACATGATATTGTTCTACACATTTCACAAATTAGTTTTTCCATCAATCTAAAACATTACACACCTCCCATGTCAATTACTTCTGGGTTGCCCTTCAGTGTCTGAAAAATAATTTATACACTATATATAAACATATAGCACGTAACAATATGCATGTACTTTCAAGCCCTGCACTATGTCTTTCATATTGCTGGGGAAGGGACAAGCTCAATTTATTAACTACAGCTGTAATACTTCATATCAAGTCATTTCCCTACTGATACGTAATACAATTCACTTAAGATCTAAAAAAAAAAAAAAAATTGTCAACATTATGTGTCATTTACACACATGCCTAAGCAACATTCTCCTGCTTGTGTGTAAAATTTGCCCTAATGATTTACTTTATCTTTCACATAACAACATACTTCTCTCTCGCCCTCAGCTATTGCCTCACAATCAACTTATAGCCAATACACATAACATTACCTTCTCCCATACACAGTATCAATCAAATACCCTCGGAACCACAGCTAAAACACACACAATTCCATTCACTCATATCCTACTTGACATTAATGCCACCTATTTATATATTCACAACTCCTCCTATTTATAACACCTAAATAAGCTTTGACGTATTATAGCACCTAACATTATATTTACTACCCATGTATATCTACCTAAAAGGCCAACCTCAACTATGCTAATACACTTGTGCTCTTTATTAAAAGTAACTCATTATCAACACACGTTGAACAGTTTATATACATTCTACCTTATCTCAATTTATATACAATGATGTCTTCACTTAAAAACACATACCTAGCAACAAAATGTACATAGAGGTCTTGCCCTTCCCAGATTTTATTTCATTTGCTGAATATCCTATCAATTTCTGCCCATAGTTGTAATAAAAGTCCTGTATATATTTTGTATAATTAAATAACAAACATTCTTTATATCCATTGTTTTTTTTTTTTATTTATGCATCCTTTCAGGTTTCTCCAAAGCAATGTGACCATGACATTTACAATTATAGTACAAACACCTACTCTTCACAGAAGCAGCTGTCACATAATCACTCTTTTTCCATTTAATCCTGCTTGGATACAGCACTTCATCACAATACCCTCTTTATATGAATACTTAGTCTACTCAACATAATCTCTACTTCCCTTATGTCATAACTATCTTCTTTGGTATCCCTCTACAATCAGAGATATTACACATTCCTTCTCTAGAAACAACAGCACTCATAAGTATTAAGTTAACATATCATCAATGCCAATATAATTTTGCATTACCTCACCTACATCAACAAATCACTATCATCTTCATGATTTCAGGCCTTTGTGTCCCAATGACAAACTCCCAGGTAACAGGGTGAAAGAAACTCTGCCCATTGTTTCTCGCCGGTACCCAGGATCACATGTTCTGTCTGCTCGGCCACCAGCTCCCTGATAATCATACATTAAATTCGAGGAGCTCACCATTCAATCAAATACTTAAACATCTATGGCAAATACATAACCAGTTATAATGGTACACACATCTAATTGACATAACCCTGCCAACAGCCATGATTGATTTCACGCTTACAAGGCTATCTTCCCGTGTCAACACTCATTTATACAACCATGACGGCCACCCAACTTCCTCCAATAAATCGGTTGGTTTTCAACTACATGATAATTAACATTAAACGATTCTAAACTAATTAGGGTACTATCACAATTGCCATATAACATCATATAGTACACTTCAGCCTTGTACATGCTGTTGCTACCCTACACAGGCAAACAACACACTTAGACCCCCATCTGTCCAACTGATCAAACAACTACAAGCCTCCTTTACCACGTTCAGGTCACTTACATAACAAAACAGGTGCCATAAGTATGCTCAAACACACACAAACCAAAAGGAAGCCTTCTAATTCTAACACAAATACGTACATTATCAAACGTAACAGTGACAATCTTACACACACACTATACCAAATCAACTATTTAACCCAACAATACAGTCACACCTCAGCTTACAAATACCCTTCTTTACAAACTTTTTCCGTTACAACCACCATTTCTTCATATCATTCAATTCGCAGTACAAAATTTCTTCGTATGCATATGGCTGTCATGTTACGGACACCACCACTGACAATCGTCCCTCATTTTTTTTTAAAGATATTCACTATTTTAATTCATGTAACAGTTATTATATATCTTGCCAATGGTAAGATTCTAAACATAAATATGGTAAAGCCATTAAACTACCTAAGCAGTACAACAATTTTATATCCCCAATATGCACTGTAATTACTAATACAGTAACAAAGACATTATGAGTGGGAAAAGGATCAACACCATGTTCCTATTTTGTTATTAATTCACCCACACCAACTTTGAGTATGCCGTTGTGTTAACCTTTTTAATGACAACGTGATGTTTCACAACGTATGAAACAACAAGTGTCACAAGACACGTTTTTATATGAGAAAAACAACAAGCCAGGTACTAGTGGTATGCAGGCAAACCATGCCCCTAACCCCCCCCCCCCAAGAGGTCATCACTGCCTCATGTTATAATGGAAGTGGACTCCCCTTCCAAACACTAACACCTCACCAACAAAACTCGTCAATAAAGATTAGCAATAACTAATAAATACTTGCATGAATTAGGTATAACATTTACTTTCATGTTATTTTGCCCAAGTGTCAAACCCATTATTTATTATGGGTTTTTTCACTTCAGTTTACAAATTCTTGCCTTACGAACGTCTCTGGGAACCAATTAAATTCAGAAGCTCTGATTCCACTACAAATATTCTACTTTAGACACTACAAATACACAAGGTGTGTATCAAACCTGTCCTCTTACAAATTACGTCTCAATTTAGCCATGTGCCCCAAAACATACGTCATTTGCAAATCAAACAATACTTTAAATATATTTGAGTTTTTCTTCTAAACAGTTCATTAAGGATCCCCTGCTACATTATAAGTGCAAGATATTCGTGTTTAAAATCATTACAGTATTTTAAAGTGTCTACGAAGCTCGACAATCAAAACAGAAAGGACACCATTTTCATTTCAAATCAAGTCTTTTTCACCCATAGTGCGCATACAAGGGAAAAGCAACGTTATTTTCAGAGGATGGCTTCGTGTATCGCCAGCACACAACTCTGAGCAATTTAAGGCCCTTTCAGTATTTAACTCAAACATTTTACAACTTTCTGCATACAAAAGAGAAAATAAATACCAGCCTGCCAAAAAATCATTTGCCAACTCTTCAGTGTATACAACAAGCTATAATTGGTGACACAATACTATCATTTTCCAGTTGCCCCTGTCATTACAGGATACAACAAACTATCCCTCAGAAATATTTCCTTTCCAATTGGGGGGAATTAGTAAGAGAAACAGCCACATACTCTTCATAACATCAACATCTTTTTTTTTTCTTCCATGGACTCGCACCATGTCCTATTGTTCCATCGTGTTGCCTATGTTATGCACACACTTTCAATCAATGTTTTTCCTCATCTTGCTTCTTTCCACTCTATAATACTCTTTCAAACAGTCCTATGTTAGAGCTATTTGTCTACAACTTTCTGCATCATCTTTACTACCTCCTTTCTCAAGTGATGCCATTTAAACTATGTCAGGGATATCAACTTTCTAGCCTCCATCTCCATAACTGTTTAGCAACCGATATTCTTTTTTGGCAATACTTCATATTTCCATGCTGTCTATGCCCACTTCAATGTCAAGTCGTGTTACGGTAACATTCAATCATTGATCTCCAATTCATTAAGTCATTCACTGAACATAGCATCATCATGATGATCCATCATCCTGGCCCAGGATGATGGATCTTCTACTTGACCCAATTTTAACATACAATATTTTATATCTTAATGACAAATTCTATACGAGTCATAATGACGTGTTCCAACCTAATCCACTAGCCACAGGCTCTAAACAAGTATGTCAAAACGATTCCAACATGGGGGTAGTACTTGACTCACAGTGCAATAGAAGATGTGTGTAAAACTTATTCAGGTTCCATGGAAGCTTTGCTAATTCTACAGAGGGCAGTAGTACTCAAGATTAAATTCATTTTCACTGTCGTTATCTATTTCTCTACAAGTGCCCAGCAAATTTGGGTTCCAACCTAACGTACACCTTCTATCCAATCAACTCATTTTCTCAAGCACTTACTAAACTTTCAAAAATATCATGACCTGTTATTTAGCCTTTTACTATATTAAATTCATCAGTTGCTACCATACTTTCATCACCGTGTATCAAATTTGCAAATTGTGCCAATTCACTTACATCTGTATTGTCATCAATTTCATTATAATATTTACCATCAGGGTGTGGAGGAACACCATCGAAATGTTAGAGGACCTGATGTTAGAAAGATTGCTCCAAGATGTGACGCCCCGCTCCCACAGCTGGTGGTCCAAGAGCCTCGATTCACTAGATGATAACCCAGCCCACAGTACATAATTCCCAGATGATATATTAACCAGATATCCTTCCCCCATAAGTGAAAATTTGAGTGTGTATGTGTATAGTTATGTATAGGGGTACAGTATGTGTATGTATGAGAAACTCAATAATAAAATAAAGAGCCTTAAACAGAACAACACGAGTGGAAGCATCGGAGTGTGTATATATGAATGCTACTCAGTATTCATCTATAGACATCCACATATGGTGAAACGCATGTGAAGAACCTCTCGCACTCACAGCTCCCTGACAAGAGGGAGCCAGCTTAGCTTAGCTGCCAACACCCACACATCATGTCAGCAAGGCAGACAGCCCGCCTGCTTTCATACCTCTCACTGTATTTCCCACTTCTATACTTCCCTTCACCTATGCCTCTCCTTCCTCTTTACTTAAAAAAAACATTATTTACTCAACAACTAAACTTTCTCTGATTTGACACTTATTCACTCATCCCTTCACCCAACAATATTTGAGAGGCTTATGATGGCAAAATTTTGCCATTTCTCACAAATATTTACTTCTGAACCCATCACTTCCTTATAAACACTCTTTCCTACCAACAAAGGCTTTCAAGACAGCTATTTCTAAGCAATTCTGTATCTTTCCTTAATGCAGCCTCACTCGCTTTTTCAATGACCCCCGCTAACTCCTTAACTTTTTCCTCATTTAATCAGCCCAACAGCTATCTGTTGCTTATCAATCAAACATTTTCCTATTATGTCAACAAGCTCTTCCACTTTTCCTATACAATCCGAGTCTCCATTTCTTTCCTAATATGATTATTGATGGGATCACAAAACATGTCTCAACCAGTTCTTTCCTGCTCCACTTATTACTTCATTTCATTGTGATAATGAAGTTAGATGTATGCACACTGTCAATCTGGTTCTCAAGGAGGCTAGCCTCCCAAAGTTAAATGACAAAATATTAAACCACATACTGAAACACCAATGGCCAATGCCATGAAATGTTTCTGTTCTGCCCAAGCTTCAATCCTATTTCCATCATGTACAAGAAAATACAGGGTGGAAATATTCAGGACTAAATTTCATTCTTTTCTAAAACAACTGCAGGACCAACCAGGCTGTCATGGGTATGTGGCCCTGCAGCCCACTCAAGCAACAACTGCCTACTGTACCAACTTCTCAAATCAAGCCTAGCCTGGCCTTGGGCAGTAGAACAGCACGTACTGGTTACCACTGTAAAAGCTACAGTGAGCCGGTCGGTCGGGAGCCGGTCGGCCGAGCGGACAGCACGCTGGACTTGTGATCCTGTGGTCCTGGGTTCGATCCCAGGCGCCGGCGAGAAACAATGGGCAGAGTTTCTTTCACCCTATGCCCCTGTTACCTAGCAGTAAAATAGGTACCTGGGTGTTAGTCAGCTGTCATGGGCTGCTTGCTTCCTGGGGGTGGAGGCCTGGTCGAGGACCGGGCCGCGGGGACACTAAAAAGCCCCGAAATCATCTCAAGATAACCTCAAGATAACCTACTTTATATTCAATCACCTTCTGTGTTTAATAGCCTAATACTTAAATGTGCAACAATTATTTTCATTTCCATATACTGTACGCAGACAGCCACTTCTGTGGTAAACAAATGAACTACTAAGTATTATATAAAAGGGAACTTCTCTAATGCTGCAGTACTCAAAGAAGCACTTACTTTTCCTACTGACTGCAGAGATCTGCGATGCAGACCGAGGCACAGGCACGTTCATACAGCAGGCGAAGAATCCCCAGCCCGCAGGCGACTCGTGTCTGGTTTCTCACTCTCTGGGTACAACATCGTTCTCCAATAACTGCACTTCAACTTGGGACATATCGCCATTTTCCTCTTCTGTTCTGCCATGGTTCAGGGGACACTGCAGAATATATAACCAAAATTACTTTTCAGTAGTGCCTATTTTTGTCTCACCACCAGAAAAGATCCAAAACAATTGGCTAACATTAACTATTATACCAAATTAAAAAAAAGTTGTTACTATATTAACTTGTACTATTATAACTTCTATAGATTTCACTAGATGCTTTTCACATATGACTAGCAAGCTCTGCTCACAATTGATTATCACAAACAAAATAAAATCAAACAGTGCAATAAGGAAAATTTACCAGTGACAACATCAAGGAGATTGCAGACAACACCTTTTGAAGCCTACCAACTGGTCACCACATTCTGATGCAAATTATATGGTAGTCACTATGCACTAGAGTGCAAAATGCTTCATCACTATAGAAATTAAGTTGTGTACCACATCAAACTTGACAATGTGTGATATAGGTTTTGTACAAGATCATTTTTATATACGAGCTTCAAACAATTTGCACTAAAAATCACTTTTTTTAATACTTCATTTATGAACTATGCAATAACGCATGGAAAATTAATTATGCCAAATCTTATAATTTGTGAACATATCCATTCCAGGACAGATCGAGTAAAAACATTATTCACCATATGATCCTGAAACTTCATGAACATATATACGACTCATCAATTTTCTTACCAAGATCTGGGGGGGGGGAAGGGAGGGGATTCTCATTGGCCCCCTCCCCGATATTTATTACAAAGTTCATAACAGACTTTTTAAATTCCTGAAAAATATACAGTACCAAATTAATAGTACTTCATACTTTCACTACCATTTTTACTAAATTTGAGGCTATTGGCTAAAAATGTGTGGAGGGGGAGACAGCACAGCAACCACCTCAGTTAAACATACATGAAATTATTTCATTATTATTTGAAGTATGCTGTACATTAAATTAAGCTTTGTTTATTTTACAAGTACAGTATTTCATGATTTTAAATTTATATTTATTCTTTGATTTTTTCAGCATGTATCTATAAACCTCTTTCTTCTTAATACTGTAAAGTTATCGACAATTAAAGTCTTTCTACTAATTTATAGCTTGGAAATAAAGCAAATTGTAAACATTGTAATGTAATAAATTCACAAACGGCAAACAACATTTGATATATAGCTACAGTACATTTAGAATGTCAATTGTTTATCCATAACACTGATGGGGTTGGTCAAACTTTCACTATACACTTTATTACTTATAATTCATTCCATTAATTGGTACCCAGGTAACATCATTGTTGTCTGATGGGAAAACAGTATTCTTGTAATTTGCTCTATATTGAGGTACAGCACTAATTTATTTTTTTAAATCGGTCTGTTTTCTGATATTTGCATCCAAGTACACTTTTCATATTCACGCAAGACATTGTACAATACTCAAAGTTTAATACAAAATATTTTTCTTTTTCAACTTTTACATAAATATTATTTAGCCAGTCATATTTTAACAATTATTAAATAGCCATGAGACACTAATCAAAGATACTTTTGCATTACCTTCATGGTTTTATTAAACAAAACCTTAGTTGAACGTGTCCCTTTCTATATTAACTTGACTAATATATTCTATTGTGTTATTCAATTCAGAATTGCAACAACAATCTTATAATTGCATTTAAAATTTTGCACTTTTTTCCCCTATGTTATTACAGCATGCATATTAATACTGCAGTTACATTAAAAATTATAACTTTATACAACACTAACGTGGACATAACACTTCATTCACCTTGGCCACTAGGTGCCTCTGCCTTGAATAATCACAATCCACATGAACAACAGTTTATATGACTTACGCCACGGTATTCCTTGTACTCGAGTGGTAGCCACGGAGATTGCCAACAGTTGCCTGCCTTGTATTCTTCCTGTCTTTAAGGACAATACATAATACACTGGGTAGAGCATGCACCTCCAGTCAGAGGACAGCTGGTTGGGGCACCTGTTGCACAACCTGAATTAAATTATAAAAGTGATAACGTTTTCACAAATCAATAAAACCAATTAAAGATACTTTCTATAATTTAATACTAAAAGACGTACCGGGCTGTGGGCCGTAACAGCCTAGTGGACCAAACTCAAGTCAAGCCTGGCCTCAGGGAGTAGAACAACTCCCAGAACCCCATCAAGCAGGTATATGCAGGCCGCAACAGCTTGGTCGACCAAGCTCTCACAAGTCAAGGCTGGGGTTTGAGTGGAACAACTCCCAGAACCCCAGGTAACATCATTGTTACCTGAGGCCTAATACAGTACATGTGTGTGCTATACTAGTCTTATGAATATGTGATTTTGTATTTTAGCTAAATTTTTCACACTCAATATATAAAGTGAATGCTGTAGTACCAATTTCTACTAATTGCTTACTATGTCAATGTTTGTACTATGGTGTACATAGTTACACAAACTACTATCTAAACAGGAGGATGGGTTGATTTTTAACAAACCCATCGTGCATTGATTTTATAAGACTATAAATTGCCATCCACACTTCCGAAGAAATAAACATTCCATTCACCTGGGCTGTATGGGGTCTCGAACTCTGGACCCCATGCATGTAAGGCCGTAGCTCTATCGACTGGGTTAAGAGCAGTCTTAAAAGTCAACTTTTCTGTATCCTGCAGCCAAACTGGATTTTTCAACTTTCCCTGACTACTACTCGAGCCCAAAGGAATTACTGACCCATGTCAACATCATATTCAGTCCAGGTGAATGTGTAACATTGACAACCACTACTGCTGCCATTGTAACATTGGCTATGACTACTGCCAATGTAAAACTTGGTGAGTCACCACTGTGACCTTCTATAATGAATACTAAACTAATAAATGTACACACTTCTTATCCTGAGTAACACTTCCTATCAGTTGCACTTGGTAACACTGTTATTGAACACTTGTAATATGAGCTGACATATGATGGTTACACCGGATCAAAGGTACACTGTCAACAAGGAAATGCTACACAGGATTAAATACGCTGCCACCATCCTGCCTTTGACCACTGAGACTAATCAAGCAACGAGGCAAGAAACATTGCTTGGCTTGGAGAGTACTTTCTATAACTGTCATTAAATATGAGACGGTTGTCAGCCACGATATCAAAAGATTCTAAGAGGATTCAACAATTGACACAGACGGGAAATTTAACATGAGTTTATTGAGATACCAAATTATACTAACACCACGATAATTCCTACTCTAACACTGGCAACAAGTTAAGAAATTTAGACATGGAACAAAATTACAGAGATCACACACATTACCTTAAACAAGCCCTCTGTCTCTCCGTCCGGTGGACACTGTCTCTCCCGGCCTGTGGATGATCGTCACAGAACCGGCCTCGATCCGGGAGCACCGTACTCTCTTCCACCGCTAGCTCTACAGGCCCCTATATACACCATTACAAAAGGGGGGGGGAGATTTATTGTGATACCTACACCAAGAAATAAGAGGTCGGCCACACGTGCACAAACACTCAAGAATTTTATCATTAAACTTGTTTGACATAAACCATAAACTGTTTCAAGAGAGGACTTATTAATTACATGTGTGGCTGACCTCTGAACTGGCTAAAAGGTGGAAATCCAAGCATGTTTACACACGAGGATCTGGGTCTACTCCCTTACCCTGTTGACAAGCGTATCATGAAATATTACATACTTGAAACTTTGCTGAATAAGACTAACCCAGGAATTTTTAATCAACATACAAGAAAACCGGAGGTCATCTGGGCTGACCTTTTGGAGCAGACTTCCCTGGTTGAGAACTCTAGGGGGGGGGGGGTTCATGGGTGTTACAAATGGAGTTTACAAGACTGTTCTTTGTGAGATGGAGAATGATTTCCTCCCTTAGGATTCCCTCCAAGAGCTTGCAGATGTCAACCTGATCAGACTGTAGTTTTCTGGTGAGCTCATTTTGCCCTTTTGGAAAATGGGGTGACATTTGCATATTTCTAATCTAGGGGAACTATCTCTTGGCCCCAAGTATGCCGAGAGAGAACTTGATCAACATCAAAACCCCAAGACTTCTCTACACAACTGGCCGACTTCTCACAGTGTTCAAAAGAGAACGTGACAAACACCTTCAAAGGATATCTGATTAACCACACTGACTCATATGTCAGGCTGTGAGGAGCAGCATCAGACTGATTGACCAGACCACCAACCAGCAGGCGTGGTCAGAGGCCGGGCTGCTGGGGCATGGATCCTCTGATTCATCGGCAGATATACAACAGGTATGCGCAGCTACCGTGGCCGTAACCGTGCATCAAAGATACAAGTCAAGTATTGAGAAGAATGTATGTGAAAACAATGAGAAGGTGGTGGCACAGTGAGACCTCATCAGCAAGGTCCTGGAAAATGGTTCCAGAGCTGAGGACCAGATGGGGAGTCAGTCTGAGTGTCTTGACAAGAAGATGGCTTAACTGGTGCAATGACTGAGAAGGGAACAATTTCTAATGAGCACAGGACTGAAGAATGCAGTGTGGGGTACCACTACAATTAATGCAGCAAACCTGTTAGCTCTTGCAAACATTATTAACATGACTGCAATTCCCACAAAGGGTGCAAAAGAACATTTCACTTCGACATGTCGGAGCACCATGGCCAAATTTCCAAGTATGGCACTCGTGCTTGGAGGGGGCATTCTCATAGACAGAGGATTTGACACAAGGAAAACTACAATTGGGAAGGTGAGATTGTCAAAAATATTCTTTGCAATATGGAGAGGCCTAATATGCATACCATGATGGGGAGTGTTAACATATCTGCCTGCATATCAGAGTTCCTGTGGAACTCTCATCTTGATGTTGTCATGGCAATCTCAAATACCCCTGCCTCCAACACTGAGATGGGACAGCAGAATAATACTGTGGTCCCAGTGCTACCATTCATCCTTACAGTTTTGTGACTAGCTAGAACCTCACCAACATGCAGGAGTGTAGCTAGCCTGTCGCATTGTTCTTCAGAGTAGACCTTAACAATATGTGTGCTAGATTGCTGGGAACAAAAGGCAACGTTTGAGCCAATGCACTGGAACAAGCAGAGACACACCGGGAGATCATAAACTTAACACTCTTCAAAATTTTCTACAAATTACCTATTTAAAATTATCCATTAGATAAGGACCTGCCTGAAGCACTGTGTGTGTGTTAGTGGCTTTACAAGAATGTATAAACATCAATCCTATGTACTCTCATAAACACAATGTACCTTTTGTATACATATAAATAAATAAACTGTGTGATAATCTGTATAAGATCAACATATTTGGTCATATAAACAGACCAACACATCCTGAAATGCAAAAGAGTGCAAGACAGTGGACCCGAACCAAATGCAACTACTATGTCATGACCCCCTTCAAGTAGTGAGAGTAGTATAACCTTGCCAACATAACAATCAATGTGTCAACACATCATGACCTGTGGGAGCCAGCAGAGAGCATTCTCACGGGGAAGGGAAACAAGTATTTCAGATAGCCCTCGTCTCCCGCCACACGAGTCTGCGAGAAGGTGGAGAGTCAAGTGTCTGTAAAAATGTTTAAATGAATGCCGATGGAGTCTGGAGTAATGGGTTACCATCTGCCAGGCAGTAAAGGAGGTTAAGTGCAAGCCACCATAGGACAGGCTACTGTGTCCCAAATAGTACCACCACTGACTCAAGCATTCATCTATGCAGGTGCAAATATTTCTCTCTGCCCCCCCCCCCCACATCCCAGCCCAGACATTCCATACACTGTCAGCCCCCTCATGGTGGGCACCCACAAATGGATAATCCAAACCTGTTCCTAGTATGTTAGGTGTTTTAACTCAGCCTCAGCACAGGCAGGAGAGGTGGGTAGAGCAGAAGCCACTGGGAACAGTGCATGGGTATTCCTCTCGCCATGTCAA
>WNGS01101344.1:20381-35618 GCA_020271785.1 Procambarus virginalis
CCACAACCGCTGCATATTCTAGCTTTGGCCTAACAAAAGTCATGAACAATTTCTTTAGTATATCGCCATCCATGTATTTAAAAGCAATTCTGAAGTTAGAAAGCGTAGCATAGGCTCCTCGCACAATATTCGTTATGTGGTCCTCAGGTGATAGTTTTCTATCTAGAACCACCCCTAGATCTCTTTTTTTTAATCAGAGTTTTTTAAAGATTTCTCACATAATGTATAGGTTGTGTGGGGTCTATGTTCTCCTATTCCACAACATAGCATTTATTAACATTAAATTCCATTTCCAAGTGGTGCTCCATATACAATTTTGTCCAGGTCTTCTTGAAGGGCATGACAATCATCTAAATTTCTTATCCTTCCTATTATCTTAGCATCATCAGCAAACATGTTCATATAATTCTGTATACCAACTGGTAGATCATTTATGTAGACAATAAACATCACTGGTGCAAGAACTGAACCCTGTGGTACTCCACTTGTGACATTTCTCCAGTCCAATACATTGCCTCTGATTACTGCCCTCATTTTTCTATCAGTCAGAAAATTTTTCATCCATGTTAGAAGCTTACCTGTCACCCCTCCAATATTTTCCAGTTTCCAGAACAACCTCTTATGTGGAACTCTGTCGAAAGCCTTTTTTAGGTCCAGATAGATGCAGTCAACCCAACCATCTCTTCTTGTAATATCTCTGTGGCTTGATCATAGAAATTGAGTAAATTCAATACACAGGATCTTCCACATCGAAAACCATACTGTCTGTCTGAAATTATATAATTTCTCTTGTGCTTACCTAATTGTGCTTGCGGGGGTTGAGCTTTGGCTCTTTGGTCCCGCCTCTCAACTGTCAATCAACTGGTTAAACAGGGGCACAATGCAGGGGGTTAAACAGGGGTGCAGTGCAATGGTTAAACAGGGGCACAGTGCAGGGGTTAAACAAGGGCACAGTGCAGGGGTTAAACAGGGGCACAGTGCAGGGGTTAAACAGGGGCACAATGCAGGGGTTAAACAGGGGCACAGTGCAGGGGTTAAACAAGGGCACAGTGCAGGGGTTAAACAGGGGCACTGTGCAGGGGTTAAACAGGGGCACAGTGCAGGGGTTAAACAGGGGCACAGTGCAGGGGTTAAACGGGGCACAGTGCAGGGGTTAAACAGGGGCACAGTGCAGGGGTTAAACAGGGGCACAGTGCAGGGGGGGTTAAACAGGGGCACAGTGCAGGGGTTAAACAGGGGCACAGTGCAGGGGTTAAACAGGGCACAGTGCAGGGGGGGGTTAAACAGGGGCACAGTGCAGGGGTTAAACAGGCACAGTGCAGGGGTTAAACAGGGGCACAGTGCAGGGGTTAAACAGGGGCACAGTGCAGGGGGGGTTAAACAGGGGCACAGTGCAGGGGTTAAACAGGGGCACAGTGCAGGGGTTAAACAGGGGCACAGTGCAGGGGGGGGGGGTTAAACAGGGGCACAGTGCAGGGGGGGGGTTAAACAGGGGCACAGTGCAGGGGTTAAACAGGGGCACAGTGCAGGGGTTTAAACAGGGGCACAGTGCAGGGGTTAAACAGGGGCACAGTGCAGGGGTTAAACAGGGGCACAGTGCAGGGGTTAAACAGGGGCACAGTGCAGGGGTTAAACAGGGGCACAGTGCAGGGGGGGTTAAACAGGGGCACAGTGCAGGGGTTAAACAGGGGCACAGTGCAGGGGTTAAACAGGGGCACAGTGCAGGGGTTAAACAGGGGCACAGTGCAGGGGTTAAACAGGGGCACAGTGCAGGGGTAAACAGGGGCACAGTGCAGGGGTTAAACAGGGGCACAGTGCAGGGGTTAAACAGGGGCACAGTGCAGGGGTTAAACAGGGGCACAGTGCAGGGGTTAAACAGGGGCACAGTGCAGGGGTTAAACAGGGGCACAGTGCAGGGGTTAAACAGGGGCACAGTGCAGGGGTTAAACAGGGGCACAGTGCAGGGGTTAAACAGGGGCACAGTGCAGGGGGGTTAAACAGGGGCACAGTGCAGGGGTTAAACAGGGGCACAGTGCAGGGGTTAAACAGGGGCACAGTGCAGGGGTTAAACAGGGGCACAGTGCAGGGGTTAAACAGGGGCACAGTGCAGGGGTTAAACAGGGGCACAGTGCAGGGGTTAAACAGGGGCACAGTGCAGGGGGTTAAACAGGGGCACAGTGCAGGGGTTAAACAGGGGCACAGTGCAGGGGTTAAACAGGGGCACAGTGCAGGGGTTAAACAGGGCACAGTGCAGGGGGTTAAACAGGGGCACAGTGCAGGGGTTAAACAGGGGCACAGTGCAGGGGGGGGGTTAAACAGGGGCACAGTGCAGGGGTTAAACAGGGGCACAGTGCAGGGGTTAAACAGGGGCACAGTGCAGGGGTTAAACAGGGGCACAGTGCAGGGGTTAAACAGGGGCACAGTGCAGGGGGGGGGGGGGTTAAACAGGGGCACAGTGCAGGGGTTAAACAGGGGCACAGTGCAGGGGTTAAACAGGGGCACAGTGCAGGGGTTAAACAGAGGCACAGTGCAGGGGTTAATGAGGGGCACAGTGCAGGGGTTAAACAGGGGCACAGTGCAGGGGTTAAACAGGGGCACAGTGCAGGGGTTAAACAGGGGCACAGTGCAGGGGGGTTAAACAGGGGCACTGTGCAGGGGTTAAACAGGGGCACTGTGCAGGGGTTAAACAGGGGCACAGTGCAGGGGTTAAACAGGGGCACAGTGCAGGGGTTAAACAGGGGCACAGTGCAGGGGTTAAACAGGGGCACAGTGCAGGGGTTAAACAGGGGCACAGTGCAGGGGTTAAACAGGGGCACAGTGCAGGGGTTAAACAGGGGCACAGTGCAGGGGTTAAACAGGGGCACAGTGCAGGGGTTAAACAGGAGCACAGTGCAGGGGTTAAACAGGGGCACAGTGCAGGGGTTAAACAGGGGCACAGTGCAGGGGTTAAACAGGGCACAGTGCAGGGGGGGTTAAACAGGGGCACAGTGCAGGGGTTAAACAGGGGCACAGTGCAGGGGGGTTAAACAGGGGCACAGTGCACAGGGGGGTTAAACAGGGGCACAGTGCAGGGGTTAAACAGGGGCACAGTGCAGGGGGGTTAAACAGGGGCACAGTGCAGGGGGGTTAAACAGGGGCACAGTGCAGGGGTTAAACAGGGGCACAGTGCAGGGGGGTTAAACAGGGGCACAGTGCAGGGGGGTTAAACAGAGGCACAGTGCAGGGGGGTTAAACAGGGGCACAGTACAGGGGTTAAACAGGGGCACAGTGCAGGGGTTAAACAGGGGCACAGTGCAGGGGTTAAACAGGGGCACAGTGCAGGGGGGTTAAACAGGGGCACAGTGCAGGGGTTAAACAGGGGCACAGTGCAGGGGTTAAACAAGGGCACAGTGCAGGGGTTAAACAGGGGCACAGTGCAGGGGTTAAACAGGGGCACAGTGCAGGGAGTTAAACAGGGGCACAGTGCAGGGAGTTAAACAGGGGCACAGTGCAGGGGTTAAGCAGGGGCACAGTGCAGGGGTTAAACAGGGGCACAGTGCAGGGGGGTTAAACAGGGGCACAGTGCAGGGGGGTTAAACAGGGGCACAGTGCAGGGGTTAAACAGGGGCACAGTGCAGGGGTTAAACAGGGGCACAGTGCAAGGGTTAAACACGGGCACAGTGCAGGGGTTAAACAGAGGCACAGTGCAGGGGTTAAACAGAGGCACAGTGCAGGGGTTAAACAGGGGCACAGTGCAGGGGTTAAACAGGGGCACAGTGCAGGGGGGGTTAAACAGGGGCACAGTGCAGGGGTTAAACAGGGGCACAGTGCAGGGGTTAAACAGGGGCACAGTGCAAGGGTTAAACACGGGCACAGTGCAGGGGTTAAACAGAGGCACAGTGCAGGGGTTAAACAGGGGCACAGTGCAGGGGTTAAACAGGGGCACAGTGCAGGGGTTAAACAGGGGCACAGTGCAGGGGTTAAACAGGGGCACAGTGCAGGGGTTAAACAGGGGCACAGTGCAGGGGTTAAACAGGGGCACAGTGCAGGGGTTAAACAGGGGCACAGTGCAGGGGTTAAACAGGGGCACAGTGCAGGGGTTAAACAGGGGCACAGTGCAGGGGTTAAACAGGGGCACAGTGCAGGGGTTAAACAGGGGNTGTATGCTAATACCATCTGAAGCTTCAAAACTATGACAGGCATTATAGGGATGATGAGACATGATGAGCATATCTCTCCTCCCTAAACTTGATTTGGGTAATTTCACTCAGGTAATTTTAAACATACAAATTCATACACAAATATAACATATACAGTACATGCACATATACAAATTTCATAAAATAGCTGCCATATGTACAATAATTAGATATTTCTGTTTACAAATCTGACGTTAATCTGTGTTACAGAAGGGAAGCCTAGAAAGTGAAATTACGGAACTCAAGTCCCAAACGGCCAGTTACCGAGACCAGGTGTGTGCACTACAATCACAAGTGACATCGTTGTCGAACCAGAACACAGTCATGTCCCAGCACAATGCAAAGTTGCAAGGGGAGAATGCTCGCCTGCAAGTGGAGAACACTACACTACAGTCACAGTCAGCATCGCTCATAGCTCAGAACTCTGCTTTACAGTCGTCTGCCACTCAAAGTGATGCTGAGAAGGAGAAGGTTAGTTTATTGTAGTATTTAGAATAAATTACGAATGCAAATTTATCTCTTAAGATTGAAGTAAAATCATTTCTCGTAAGGTTGCTTTAGTTTAGTCAGTAACTTAGGCTGTATAGTACTGTATATAAGTTGTTTATAGCCTTTAAGAGTAGTTGCGAGTTCATTGTCTTAGCAATGGCGCTTTAATTCATAGTGCCACCAAACTCAAAGTGATGTATGCTGTACCTATTTAAAACCATACTCTGGCTGTATGGGTCTTGATCCGTGGACCCCCATGCATGTGAGGCCGACACTCTATCAAGTGCTTTTTTCAGGGAAGTGTGGATGACAATTATTAATATAGTAATTCCATAGGTGCGTCGTTCTTGTGATGAACGTGGCAGTCGGCTCAGTCAGCTCGTGTCTGATCATGAGGCTCTCCAGCGTCTTCACCAGCAGTTGACCAGAGAATATGATAGTCTTATACTGGAACACAATAATCTCAAAACAACTCACAGAAGCCTAAAACAAGAACAGAAGGAGTTGAAGGTTAGTCTGTTCACAAAACTAAATATTTGACATAAGTACTTGCATAGTGCAGAGCTACTTGAAAATTCCAAACTACATTGGTTCCAGAGCTATTCCAAGATTTTTTATACGGGTAACATGCAATTTGTTTTGTTCGGCTCAATATCCCCCTCCCCACTTCACAAAATTTAAGATGTGGATATTCTCTCAAATTATGCCTACCTATTTATGTCTAGAGGATCAAGGTCCAGCTCTAGAGCCCTACCTCTTAGCTATTGTACCTGATGCATTTATACCTCCTGTGATTTCCAGTATTCTGTCATACTTGCTCTTGAAACTGTGAATAATGGTTGCCTTCACAAACTTGATTCTGGCTCTCTTTCCTGTCTCCCTTTCCTGTCTCCCTTCCCCCCTTGTGTATCACTCCTATTGTCTTCAAATATTTCCTTATATTTCTCTGGTTCATCTGGTTCCAGATGGTCCAAACTTCAATCCATGTCTCTTCATTTTGTTGTCCCTTCACAACCTAGAAAGCAGCATCTTAATCCACTTGATGTACTGTACTTCTTTTGCTATCTTGTACATTTTGATCATGCTGTATAATGATACGTATCTTGCTACAGTTTACCGAACACAAATTTTCATTTTTATATTTCAATTTTTTTATGTTTTGTGCTAATCAGATTAGATATGGTTTATTTTATGAGCTGTGCTAATTCAATTTTTAATTATATATTGGCAGGAACGGCAGAGTAATATGTCGGCTAGTGAAGATGAACTCCTCAAACTTCGAGAAGCCTTGGAGGACGAAATGTCTAAACTTAAAGTTGATTCTACCTCACTGGCAAACCTGCGAAGTGAGCACTCTAGGCTCAAGGTAGAGTATGTTTGCCTTTTGTCTTCCTAATTCTGGCGGATTTTTATCTTGTCCGTTCCACAGATGGTTATATTTCTGCCAATTTGTTTCTGGTCAATGTAAATTTAATCTGTTGTAAGTATTTTGAGTTAAAGCCCCGTCCTTCCTTCACCCGTCCCATCCCAAATTTTTTTCCTGACCACTTCCCAATGTTATAGACGAATGGCTTGGCACTTTCCCTTGCTATTTTTATTATTGTTGTTATTATTATCGCTCATTAATTTAGGGTAGTACTGTATTGTGACCATACTTTGGTAAATATTTCAAAATAAATAAACTTTGTTACATTATTTTGTGATGTCAAACAAAATAATTATTTTATCTATATTTTGCTCTCCTGATTAGGAGAAATGGAGGTCTGTATTTCACAATGTTTGTATAGCAATGTATTGTCCACCAGCATAATACAGTGTTATAATTTGACTATACAGATAATATGCCTATATTTGCCTACTATAGTACAGTTCAAGCATATGTTGTAACATTTCAGTGATAGATGTAGTTATGCATATTGATATTAATAACTTTTATGTCGGGGAACACACTAGATATTTTTGATGTGCTCTCGTCGCATGTCCTCTCAAACTCTATTCACATTTTTATCTGGATAATAAGTATGACAAAAAATCTGTTTTGTTAATGTTTAGTAACATTTATGAATTCTGATTACATTTTTCATCAAAATTATGGTAAATTTTGTATGCATAATTATTTGTGAACTATTTTTTTAACACTGAAATGATTGTCTTACTTCCTTGAATGTGTGAAAATGTATAATAATAGAAAAGATAAATGCAATTTTGTAATAAAATAGCTGATATCAAGCGAGGTTGTCAGATAAGCTTAATGCAGTCTTTTGTAGATCTTGCATCAATACTGATAAGTAAAATATACATGTTCATAATGATGATTGATTAATTACTGCATTAATTTTTATTTTAGGATGACTTTCGAAGCTTATTCTCTGCAAATGAGAAGTTACGAACAGAGTACAAGTCACTACAGAGCGATTATAAAGCTGTCAAAACGGAGAACAACACTGTGAAACTTCGATTAACAGAGCTTCGGGGAGAACTAAACGATGCTCGAGATCAGATGGCAGCTTTAGATGTTGAAGTGTCAAAGCTCACCAACAAATGTCAGGTATACTTCATATAGTAACAGCAGGCTGCTTATAGGACCTTGATCCTGCCACCAGGCTGTATTAGCTTGGGAAAATTCAAGCACAACATTCTTAAATATTATTGATGAAAAGTCACAATAACATCGGCCGAGTGGACAGCACGCTGGACTTGTGATCCTGTGGTCCCGGGGTCGATCCCGGGTGCCGGCGAGAAACAATGGGCAGAGTTTCTTTCACCCTATGCCCCTGTTACCTAGCAGTAAAATAGGTACCTGGGTGTTAGTCAGCTGTCACGGGCTGCTTCCTGGGGGTGGAGGCCTGGTTGAGGACCGGGCCGCGGAGACACTAAAGCCCCAAAATCATCTCAAGATAATCTCAAGATAAACGTGGCTGAAAAAATGTTGACCAAACCACACATTAGAAATTGAAGAGACGACGTCATTTTGGTCCGTCCTGGACCATTGTCAAGTTGGCCCATCTTAGACCATTATCACAGTCGACTTGATGATGGTCCAGGCTCTTCAATTTCTAGTGTGTGGTTTGGTCAACATTAAATATTATTATTTAAATGTAACAGTATGTGAAATAAATACAGTAATATTCACTTACAAATATTCATTAGCTCTATATTACACTGTATACTATTACATACATGAAATGGTATTGCTATACTATTTCACTTTCAAGCCACACACTTTCTAGTGTGCGGTTTGGTCAACATAGTATATCAATAGTTTGTTATACGGTCACTAATCATGCACAGTATTTTTTGAAGAAATCTCAAGAGTAACAAGTGGGCAGGTCTTAAAATGAATGTGTGTGTATTGTTTTGTAATAATGTTCAGAGTTATTGACATGCTGTTAATTAATTACAGGAAAGCTGCTGAGAATCTAAGTGTTTATTCAGTAATATATGAGCTTGAGTTTATTATTAATGGATATAGTGTATAACTACAAATACCTGAAACTAATCTTCAAATTACGTATCTTGGAATTGTCACATAATTGAGGAAATGCGTTTATTAAACAATATACAGTAGTAGAATTACATAAATATATTTGTCCTACCTCGAGAAAATTTTAATACAAATTGCCCTTTTAAATATTCATTTATATATAAAACACATATAATACTGTAATGCCAAAATTTCATTCAAAGTTGTTAAGTATTTCCTCAAAGAAGAAAAAGTTACTGTATAAGATAATTAATGTTTATATGTTTCGATAAGATCAGGTGATTGAGACTGATGGTATATTGTAATGTAGTAATGATTTTACCAACCACGGTTTTGCTTTTGTAGGTGCTTCAGACTTTGAATATAACGCTTGAGGAGGACAGACGGTCACTTATGTCTCAAGTGTCACTTCTGTTGACCCAATACCATGATCTCCTAACCCAAACACTGGAAGACAAACAACATTTCCACCAAGAAGAGAAAAACTTCACGTAAGTCTTCCTCTGTTAGTTTGCTAGGATTTTTAGGTCTCCTATAATTATGTAAAACATTCATAGCTGTTTATCATAAAAATTTAAATATTTTTTCCATATGTTTTTATTACAAGGCCATGATTGAATGTTAATTCTTGTAGTGATAAACTGAATAATCTACGACGAGGAAAGGAGAAATTAGAGGAGAAGATCATGGAGCAATATCGACGCATGGACAACTCTCCATCTAAGAAGTAAGGGAAAATTAGTTATGATAAATAATGGTGGCAGGCAAGCCACCTTTGCCTTATATTGATGGATGGTTGTGTTTGGCATTATACTGTGGGTAATAGATACTGTTTTAATAGTTGTCAAGCTATAGTAACATGGGACAGAACAGCTATTTAGAAGAATGATGATTGTAGTCTGATTTGAACATTGAGCATAAATGTTGAAAGAATAGGCAGTAAAGATGCCAGGTGAGAGAGGTTACCTGTTGTTTGTACATGCTGTACATACATAAATATGTTAGTCATTCTCGGAAGTAACTAGAGTACTAGCACTTCTTATTTCCACAATTTGTATTGAGTGAAGCAAGGTAAATACCAGGGCCGTCTTAATAGCATTATGGGCCCCCTGGGCACACCAGTATGCTGGGGCCCCTACGCCAACCACTCATAAGAATAAAAAGTAAATGGATGATAATGTGAGAACCGACCTGTGAGATTTATATTTATTTAATTTATATGAATTTATATAAAATTTATATTTACATTAATTTATATATTTCGATAGCAATTGGTATGATGTTAAGTGGACTGTATTTCTGCAATAATCTCACAAATCGATCCTTACACATTAGGGGGGGGGGTTTATATTAAATTTATGTATATGCAGCCAATCAAACTACATTATTAACTACATATATTAGTAAATAAATAGGAGGTGCCACCAGATATAACTGGGATGTAGACACCAAATTATCCTCGTATGAGGCTAGCTTCCTACACCCCAAGTATCTGATATACCAAGTCTTGCTTCCTCTTCTTGTTCCTGTCAAAGGGCACTAGCTATAAAGCCGGACTCCTAATATATGACAGCTATATCAGAGAAAACACTGTATATTAAATAATAAGGACCAAGGCTTAATTACCTTTATTAGAGGCTCGTTTGCATTCTAACCGGTTCACCCTTATCTACCTAACATTAACTGGCCAGAAATGATTAGATAAACGGGTTTCGGTAGGACACTTCCCTTGTTTATGTTGACAGCGTGTTGATGATGGTAGAACACATTGATCTCCATAGCACTTCGTCCAAGAGAAATTATAGAAGCTGAACTTGCTCCTCTGCGCCTCTGGTCTTAACAAACAATGGCTGACTACTCCACTACTGATGCCTTGGCTCCCTTGTCCAATGTCAATAAGTGATAGAAGGGTCACATTTACTCTATTTGGATACTGATAATTAAGTTAATTAAAATGAGATGTTTTTATGACGGTAAAAGTCCAAAGACTAATGTATTTACGAATAATTCCCGACAGAATAGCTGGTGAATTTATAGTACTACGTGGCAATGATATCCCGTTTTCAATTGACGGAAAATTCCACTACAAGCTACATTTTCTAAGGGTAACTTGTGTATACAACACAGCAGCAATATTATCTCCATATTGTATGTAATATTATTAAATGGTGTCGGGTTTTCCGACAGATAATATTAAACATATTTTATTGGCACTTCAATAAAACTGGTGTTAAAACATCAAAAGCTTGCTGTAGATCAGCAACTAATCAATATGATAAACATTTGAACAATACACAAGGCTTGAAAAATACAATAATACTCAGTAAGCTACACAGATTAGATGGCACAATATGAAATGACTACGAACTTCTTAGTATTGCAGCATTTCTTTACAGAAAATTGCTTTATTATATTAGCTTGAAGTTATTGGTCTTCAGAATGTCATTTTCCATGAACATGAGTGAAAGCCAGTTCAAACAATGCTGCCCCATTGTGCTATGAAGCTGATTTTGTATAAGTTTCAATCTTGAAAAAGAACATTCTCCTGTACACTTGGTCACCATTCCACACATTTTGAGATGTTCTTCCAAGAGAGGGTCAAATTCACTCAGCAGCTCTTGTCCGGCAACTATCTAGTATAGTATACGTAAATAGTTGCCAGTTTTTGCTGACCCAATAATCTGATTTTCTCCACGAAATGGCAAGCCTCTGGAGGCAAGAAAGTGAATTACAGAAACCACACCTGTCATGCACTTTCAAGTTCTTCTCCATTTTAATGTTCTACAATAACATTGTTGTGCTTCCAGTCATTGAATCCCAATGTAGCAAAGGGAGATTCTTTCTTGGACAATAGGCGATATTCAAAGAAGTACAAACAACCTTGGAATGGTAAATAGAGTAGCCATTCATGTTTTACATACTCACCATTCTGCTACTCACATTGTTTGATAAATACCTTGCCTTCATATTCTCTACTCCAGCTGTTTTATACACTGCGTGAGTTTGAAATGTTGCTATCATGATTGTAACATGATGAGGACCCAATACGAATCCAGTAATCTATCATGTTAGTATCGTTAATGTTCCATAGCCCTGGATCTGTCACTTGGATTGCAAACTCCTTTACTGTTACAGATTTAGGTATTTCTTTTTGTAAAATATCACCAGCAGCAGCAACAGGCAATGATGGTATGTCTGCTGAAACTGGATGATTGAAAGCAGGAATGGATGTAGATGTGGATGCTGTATCTGAAGGAACAGTACTAGTGGCTGACATTGCAGGAGTGGATGCTGTATCTGAAGGAACAGTACAAGTGGCTGACATTGCAGGAGTGGATGCTGTATCTGAAGGAACAGTACTAGTGGCTGACATTGCAGGAGTCGATGCTATATCTGAAGGAACAGTACTAGTGGCTGACATTGCAGGAGTCGATGCTATATCTGAAGGACTGGTATGAGTGGCTGTCATTGCACCTGTGTTGAGCCACAATGTTAATTTTGAGAGTTTTCCTATTTTCTCCTTCTCTACAGCTTTCTTCCTCTTCTGTGCTCCACTCAAAACATTAGGCTTCATTTCTGCTGAAAGAGTTATTCACCTCGAAATATATATATCTTAAATATTTAATATTTAGTTCCACACCAGGATGAAGGGTTATATTATAAGTGTACTTGCAACAAGACCAAAATATTTAAACATTCTACTTCCATAATGAACATGTCCTATGCTCGTGGGGCCCCCCTATGCTCATGGTGGCCCCCTGGGCAGGTGCCCATTGGGCCCATGCGATAAGACGGCTCTGGTAAATGCATTACCTAAATGCACATTAGTATGGTAAATCCTAGTTTGTTACTAATGATGATAGTGAATTTAGAGATTTTCATTTCTTAGTGAAATCAGTGGCCTGTCCAGTAGTTGTTTTGGTGTAGCTGTAAACTTTTAACACGTGAAGAGATTTAGGTGTTTGGTCCATGCTGTAAGGGAGGGAGTAGGGGGAGGAATTATCAGGGAAAGTGCTAAGCCATTACAACTATATAGCACTGGGAAAGGGTCAGGATTAGGATTTGGGATGGGACAGGGGGGGGGGGGGGAATAGTGCCCAACCAATAGGACAGTCGGGGATTGAACGCTGACCTCATGAAGCGAGACCGTTGCTCTACCGTCCAGTCCAAGTGGTTGGACACCAAGGGAGTGGATGATAATTTTCTCAAAGAGAGTGACAGTGGTTGAGAATTTTCTGTTGTGTTATCATTCAACAATTAGCACTCCATTAATAATTGTGTTAGCCATATGAAGTTAGAGCGCATTTGTCACATACCATATATATATTTTCAAACACTGGTTTTGTTCATTCATACAAGTGAAAACATTGTTCAACTAATGTTTTAAACTTTCTGTATGCACTGACAACTGAAACTAATTATTCAGTGATTGAAATGTTTGAGAAGGAATTGAATGCATTAACTGATAAATGAGAATTTCCTACACACATTATGGTGTTGCTAGTTAAATTTTATTTTGCCTGCTACATTGCTGCTATTATCTAAGGTAATATTCTCATATTAATCATTTTGTGGCTTGCTGCTGGGGATGCAGTGCAGGGGTTGTAGATATTTGCTGAAATGCTGCTGCTTTCTCTTCAATAATTAAGTAACTAGGAACTTAACCTTACTTTTGTTGCAGATTTAGTTTTTACAAATTAACCCAAAGTCAGTCACTTTTTTATTAGTGAGAAGACAAGATGACTTGTGTGAGGTAAACCTGTAGCTGCCCTAAATTTAGTTTAATTTTTCAATGATTTTAGTGTAGAGTTGCATCATACTATATTACCTTTGCCAGAGACTAACATTATCCTCGGCACAAACTTGGTCTGAAGAGTTTGATAATCTTTTTAAGAGTGATGTTTAGTGTTGGATCTAAGAAGGAATATTCCTCCTGATAGGTTGTCACCGGGCTGTGTGCCGTATTCGTAAGTAACGTGGGAGATGTTTAGTAGGCTCACAGTGTTGCAACCATGTTATGTTACTACTGATTCTCGTCTTAAGATTCAATGCATGTAGTATTCATCGCTTCTTGTTAGTGATGATTATACATCAAGTAAAAAGTATATGGTATGTTGTACTTGCTAAGTATGTTAATGTCAGAATTCCAAAAACCTTTGTAATATGAACTTGAAGGAGATATTTGTTTGAAAAGAAAACAGAATGTCTAGTGTATTAAATGCAGTACTGTGAAATATTCCCAAAATTGTTAAATTAAATTATTGTTACGTTAAAATGTTTCCTTGAACAACACATGTAGAATCAGTGGTAATATACAAACTTGTAGTTTCACCTTTCATCTGTTTTCTTCAGTGTACCCCAAAATCTGGACTATTTATAATTGAGCCTCTGAATGTTGTAACTTTCTAACTTTTGTGGAATTACTAGTGGTTAACTCTTGACAAATGTGCTCAAATCTGTTCTCTTTGGAAGTGATTTTGCCTTGTACATCAGTAGTGTAGTTGTAGGGACAGCATGGTCAAAGCAATGTGATTCTCTACTCCTAATGGCTGTAAGTAATAGCACTTCTTTACAATATTATTTCCATTTGTTAAAGGCAAAATTTAGAAATGTTTATACATTTTTGTAAGATTTTCAGGAAAAACTTTTTTTTTTTTACCATAAATTTGCAGTGCTAGTTGGTTCATTGTTATTTTTTTTTACTTCATTTTGAAGTGAGTTCAAATGTTCTGTTGGTTGTTTGAGTGTGTTCTTGTGTGTGTGTGTGTTGTGTAATTACCTAAGTGTAATTACCTAAGTGTAGTTACAGGATGAGAGCTACGCTCGTGGTGTCCCGTCTTCCCAGCACTCTTTGTCATATAACACTTTGAAACTACTGACGGTCTTGGCCTCCACCACCTTCTCCCCTAACTTGTTCCAACTGTCTACCACTCTGTTCGCGAAAGTGAATTTTCTTATATTTCTTCGGCATCTGTGTTTAGCTAGTTTATATCTATGACCTCTTGTTCTTAAAGTTCCAGTCTCAGGAAATGTTCCCTATCGATTTTATCAATTCCTGTTACTATTTTGTATGTAGTGATCATATCACCTCTTTTCTTCTATTCTTCTACTTTGGCATATTTAATGCCTCTAACCTCTCCTCGTAGCTCTTGCCCTTCAGTTCTGGGAGCCACTTAGTAGCATGTCTTTGCACCTTTTCCAGTTTGTTGATGTGCTTCTTAAGATATGGGCACCACACAACCTTTGCATATTCTAGCTTTGGCCTAACAAAAGTCTGAACAATTTCTTTAGTATATCGCCATCCATGTATTTAAAAGCAATTCTAGAAGTTAGAAAGCAGTGGCATGGCTCCTCGCACAATATTCTTTATGTAGTCCTCAGGTGATAGTTTTCTATCTAGAACCACCCCTAGATCTTTGCTTTGTCAGAATTCTTTAAAGATGTTCTCACATAATATATAGGTTGTGTGGGTCTGTGTTCTCCTATTCCACATTCCATAACATGGCCATTTATTAACATTAAATTCCATTTGCCAAGTGGCGCTCCATATACTTATTTTGTCCAGGTCATCTTGAAGGGCATGACAATCATCTAAGTTTCTTATCCTTCCTAATATCTTAGCATCATCAGCAAACATTTTCATATAATTCTGTATACCAACTGGTAGATCATTTATGTAGACAATATATATCACTGGTGCAAGAACTGAACCCTGTGGTACTCCACTTGTGACATTTCTCCAGTCCGATACATTGCCTCTGATCACAGCCCTCATTTTTCTATTAGTCAGAAAATTTTTCATCCATGTTAGAAGTGTACTTGTCACTCCTCTAATATTTTTCAGTTTCCAGAACAACCTCTTATGTGGAACTCTGTCGAATAGCCTTTTTTAGGTCCAGATAGACGCAGTCAACCCAACCATCTCTTTCCTGTAATATCTCTGTTGCTCGACCATAGAAACTGAGTAAATTCGATACACAGAATCTTCCAGATTGAAAACCATACTGTCTGTCTGATATTATATCATTTCTCTCCAGGTGAGCTACCCATTTAGATTTAATTATTTTTTCCAGTATTTTGACTGTT
>WNGS01101344.1:40461-50609 GCA_020271785.1 Procambarus virginalis
TTGTAACTCATCGTCTGCACTTACACAGTTATGCATGTGAGGTACAGTAATTTGTTTTTGGTTATTTAGTCTTTTCAGATATGACCTGCTTCATTCATTCATAGTTTCCTTATGTGATGCCGAGGCAGCAACAGCAAGATAAAACAAACATTAGGCTAGAAATGAGAAAAGAATTGGCATCTAACCCAAAGTTGGTGCAAAACACAGTTGATCGGAGTAAGTCCCTGATTATTTTTGGATGCAAAGAAAAGGAGATAACATATAGGTCAGAAAGAGCTGTAGAAGAACCAAAAGTAGTAGATAAAATTGTTGGCCTCGTGGAAGGTCTTACAACCAAAGAGAATGTGTGCGACTACAGGACAACCGGCAGAATGCAATTGAAAAACCGACTTTAGGAGAGACATTATGGCACCTTAGAAAATTTTTAGGGAGTCTATTGGACAGACTTGTTGCTAGGCAAGGAAGTGAATGAGATGTATGTCAAGTTTTTGTGAAATATATGATAAGGCACAAAAAAATTTATACCAAAACAGAGAAGCAGAACTAGGAAACAGGATTGGTTCGACAGAAAGTGCGAGAGGCCAGAGACCAAAAGACACAAAAATGGAATCAATACAGAAGAGGCCAAACCCCCAATCATACCAGCGATCAAAGATGCGAGAAACAACTACAACGGCAGTGAGGAGAGAGCAGAAAGAAATTTTGAAAAAGGGATTGAGACAAATGTAAAACAGAACCAGGTCTATTCTATAATTCATAACAACAAATTCAGAAAGGATAATATTCAGAGGTTGAAATGGAAATAGATTCCACGGAAAATGAAAAGGAAATGTGTGAAACATTAAACGAAAAGTTCACAGTGTGTTTGTACAAAAATGAAATCTTCAGGAACCATACAATAAGAATTCCAGAGAACAACATAGAGCACATAGATTGTCTAGAGACGAAGTGGAAAAAATGCTCAAAGAGCTAATAAGAACAAAGCATTTTGTCCAGATGGAGTTTCACCATGGGTTCTGAGAGAATGTGCACCTGAGCTCAGCATCCCCTTCAACTAATCTTTCAGGCATCCCTGTTTACAGGAGTTGTAGCTGATGTGTGAAAAAGGCTAACATAGTTCCAATTTACAAGAGTGAAGCAGGGAACCCCCCCTTAATTATAGACCGGTATCATTGACAAGTGTAATAGTCAAAATATTGGAAAAAATAATTAAAACTAATGGGTAGACACCTGGAGAGAAATGATATAATATCAGACAGACAGTATGGTTTTCGATCTGGTAGATCCTGTGTATCGAATTTACTCAGTTTTATGATCGAGCAACAGAGATATTACAGGAAAGAGATGGTTGGGCTGACTGCATCTATCTGGACCTAAAAAAGGCTTTCGACAGAGTTCCACATAAGAGGTTGTTCTGGAAACTGGAAATATTGGAGGAGTGACAGGTACGCTTCTAACATGGATGAAAAACTTTCTGACTGATAGAAAATGAGGGCTGTGATCAGAGGCAATGTATCGGACTGGAGAAATGTCACAAGTGGAGTACCACAGGGTTCAGTTCTTGCACCAGTGATTTTATGTCTACATAATGATCTACCAGTTGGTATACAGAATTATATGAACATGTTTGCTGATGATGCTAAGATAATAGGAAGGATAAGAAATTTAGATGATTGTCATGCCCTTCAAGAAGACCTGGATAAAATAAGTATATGGAGCACCACTTGGCAAATGGAATTTAATGTTAATAAATGTCATGTTATGGAATGTGGAATAGGAGAACATGGACCCCACACAACCTATATATTATGTGAGAAATCTTTAAAGAACTCTGATAAAGAAAGAGATCTAGGGGTGGTTCTAGATAGAAAACTATCACCTGAAGACCACATAAAGAATATTGTTCAAGGAGCCTATGCTATGCTTTCTAACTTCAGAATTGCTTTTAAATGCATGGATGGGGATATACTAAAGAAATTGTTCATGACTTTTGTTAGGCCAAAGCTAGAATATGCAGCTGTTGTTTGGTGCCCATATCTTAAGAAGCACATCAACAAACTGGAAAAGGTGCAAAGACATGCTACTAAGTGGCTCCCAGAACTGAAGGGTAAGAGCTACGAGGAAAGGTTAGAAGCATTAAATATGCCAAAACTAGAAGACAGAAGAAAAAGACATACATACAAAATAGTAACAGGAATTGATAAAATCGACAGGAAAGATTTCCTGAGACCTGGAACTTCAAGAACAAGAGGTCATAGATATAAACTGGCTAAACACAGATGCCGAAGAAATATAAGAAAATTCACTTTCGCAAACGGAGTGGTAGACGGTTGGAACAAGTTGGGGGAGAAGGTGGTGGAGGCCAAGACCGTCAGTAGTTTCAAAGCGTTATATGACAGAGTGCTGGGAAGACGGGACACCACGAGCGTAGCTCTCATCCTGTAACTACACTTAGGTAATTACACTTAGGTAATTACACCAGAAGGTGGGGAGACTGTAACACAGGGGGGGGGGGGTTATTGCCTCTCTCTCTCTCACCTTCCTTTTACCCCTTACTCTATACCCGTATTCTGATTTATTCTCTCTCCAATCCAAGGGACCCCAGAGCTGCTACTCTAGCCGGATCCCATGCCACGTGGTCTTAAGCCGTTTTGACCGGCTAAGATTCTACAGCCTTTATGATGTGGAACCAGACCCCTAGCAAACTCTAGAATCTCCTTACGCAGCCACAACCAGACTATTAACACTGGGGAGCAATAACCGAGGTCTGGATCTATTATGCTCTCAATAAACCTTGGGGCTTGATCCCCAGTTATTTGGAATAGGAGGGATGAATGTACGTTAAGTGTGGGAATATTAACAAACAAATGGATACTGAATTCTTAATCTGTGTTAGGCTCTGCAGCCCAACGAAAACTCGGCCTCGTGGAAACCACGTGTCCAGGACAATAAATAATAGAACATGAAATGGAAATTAATAAAAAGGCAATTTACTAACTAAATGATTTATTCAAAATCTAAAACAAAATCTAAATAAAAGCACTCCCTAGCTGAACACTCCCTGACTTAAGGCATGAGATGAACTAATTTCCTATACTGTACTAAACAATAGCAACTATACCTCTTTATTCGACCAGCTGATGGGGGCCGATATATTGGGAGAGGCAGGTGGTTCACCTTCTCCAGTTGGTGACCACGGCCACACTGATTTCTGCTCTCTCTGCTCGACACAGAAGCCAGATGGGTATCCCTACGCCTGGCTTACTAAGTTTACTCGTAGGGTTTAAGTTGAATCAACTAATCTCTGTTGTACGGAACAACCCAGATGGTTGAACTCTTTTACTGAAGGTAATTATACAGGCATCTTAGGGAAGAGCTATTTCCGATTACAAAATAGTTATTTGACTTTTGAGAATTACTGAATGTGGAAACTCTGATGACCCGTGACCTAGGGTCGCCCAAATCGTTCCGCACCAAGGACTAGTCCCGGCTCGTGACGTCACTGATGGTGACTTACTGAAGTATTCCGACAATTTACGATACTCTTGATGCTTTAAACAGAAATACTATTGAATACAATTTGAATGAAGACTAATTTCTCTAAATTACTGAATTCTGTAAAATAATTCATTATACGTTGCTTTAAGACAAAGGCGCCAGCCATTTTGTATTTCAACCGCCAATTCCCAGGGGATGCCCCGTGCTCCCAGAGTCAGGTCAACTACAACGTGACTCCAACTTACCAAACTCCCATGTCTGAGAGAGAACATACTGGATAATTCCTACAATAACCTAGTTTGTTACAAGACGACAAAATTTCGGTCCATACTGGACCAATATCAACTTGATAATGGTCCATTATCAACTTGATAATGGTCCAGGACGGAGCAAAACGTCGTCATCTCCTCATCTTCTGGTGTGTGGTTTCATCATCATATCTTCAGTCACGTTATTGTGACTCATCGTCTGCATTCAGCTTTGTACCATGTACACTATTGTACACATAATGATATGTTCCTATCAGTAGGTCATTATTCTCAACTCTACATACAGTATATTAAATTGATATTATTTGTATTATGATAGATTTATTCCTTCATTATGCCAGTAAAAAGTAGCAATAATTTATAGTATATATTGGTTTATGGGATTTGTTAAAATTCTATACACTACTGTAATTAACTAAGTGTATTTACAGGATGAAAGCTATGCTCGTGGTGTCCCATCTTCCCAGTACTCTTTGTCGTATAATGTTTTGAAACTACTGACAGTTTTGTCCTCCACCACCTTCTCACTTAACTTGTTCCAATCATCTACCACAATTTTCGTAAAGAAAACTTCTAATGTTTTTTTTGGCACTTTTGTTTCCTTAGCTTGAATCTGTGTCCTCTTGTTCTTGAAATTGCTGGATTCAGGAATTCCTCTTTGCCAATTTGGGCGATCCCTGTTACTGTATTATTATGTACGTAGTGATCATATCACCTCTTTTTCTTCTATCTTCTAGCGTTTGCACATTTAATGCCTCTAAGCCTCTCCTCATAATTCCTGTTTTGCATTTCTGGAAGCCATTTTGTCGCATACATTTGCACCTTTTCCAGTTTATTGATGTGCTTCTTGAGATATGGACACCATACAACTGCTGCATATTCCTGAGACTGCTGTTTGTATCCCTGTCTATGACCATGCCTATGTTATTAACATTCAATGTAATGTTGCTATATACTGTATTTGTGTATAGATTACTAATCATTCAAAATAATAGGTTGATGATTTTAATGCCCCTTTCTGATCAACCCCTCAGTTGCTGTCCAAGCCAGCAGCTAGAGGGTGTTCCGATGGCAAGGACTTATCACCTCCGCTCTTGAAATAGGCTTGTGCCTGACGCGGGATTAACTTTTTACCCAGGCCTATCATATTTCAATTAGATCTAGGGTATGATCCTAAAACCCCTGTGATGTAAAAATTCAAGCACCAGTAATTTACTGAGTGAGGGACACAAACACAAGTACTGTAAAGTATAAATTTATAATATTACAACTTAAGAATTATTATATACAAAAATCTCCACTGGGCAACTACTTAAATCTACAATATAATATAATTCACTGTATGGCTTGTTACAGTATCTTGTCTACTCAGATATTATCAAATAAGTACAGAACAAAAAGACTATAACGACTTAACTAATAAAGGTCCTTCCTGTTCCATTTCCTCACCGCCACTGTGGCAGTCTCCACATACCCGCCTCTAAGATACCCTTTCACAGAGTTACCAACCGCCTGATAGAACTTTTAACTAACCCACAACATACAGAAGTAACCACTTCCAAACATATGTGATCATAAAATTTCACTATTATACACATTCTGGAATAATGATAACCTTAATATATAATTAACTAATAAATATAATAGCATTCTCAAAAATACACAAACTGGCAACGCACAACCACCCGACCGACACACTGCTCTCTTCACATGAATGATGTGTGTCTTAGACCCATTCACTCAACAGGCAAGCTCATGATCACACTCGTACAATGTAATACAATATACAATATGCCTTAAAAGGCATAGCATCCCAAAAGTTGAAAAAATTACAAAATATTTTTATTAAGTCTCTATTTTGATTCACAGAGGATCAGTATCTTCAGAGGACGTGGGAAGTGTGCGATCAGGTGATGCTAGTGACAGTCATCAGGATGACTCATTGTCCACTGTGACGGCTGGTAGTGGAACTGCTGAACTTAGTCGTGCTGGTTCACGCCGCCCGGTATACCTCCTCGAGGATTCAGATTCCATACCTACAAGAGATGTGGGACCTGAACCTCTAGAAGATAACCAGGTAGGAGATTTGTATATTAATATCTCTGTTTCTAATGATGCTATGGTGAAATGAAGATATTAAGGTTGTGAGCATTATAAATTGTATTCTCTTTTTTATGTATATCTGTGATGCTTTCTTGTACCAAGAAAGGATTTCTTGGTACAAGAAAGAAAGGATTTCTTTCTTTCAAGGAGCAAGAAATGATTTCTTGGCATCTCAATTTCAGTAATATTGGTTGTCAACTAAACAGTTTAAACTTTTGTACTTTTTGTCTTGTGTATCGTCCTTTGCAATTCAGGAGGTATTGCAGCTGTCACCTACACCTTCCATGAATAACCTTTAATCTCACTTGACACTTGTATTTACTTGTGTATTTTTCCAGAGTCGAGGCCGAGCGTCAATTCGCAGTACATCCTCTGCATCACTAAGCCAGCAGGTGATAAACAGGTATAGAAATTTGTTGCATTTTATGTCAGCTATTGAGTCTTTCGTGACTAGCTCCAACACAGTTCCGGTCTTTGCTGTTTGTAATGAATATTTAATATGTGTACCATGTTTTCTCACTTGTCATATCTGCGCATACTCTCTTTTCAGCCTTTTCTTCACTATGCACTAAGATTTACACACACATTTTCCTTTACTGCTATATCAGTATCCATTCATTCAACATGAATTCATCAGAACACACAGAAATCACAACTGCGTGATGCATCAAATGATTAGCTCAGTTGGTAAGCTCAGTCGATTAAGGCAGCGTCTAGGATTCTCTCGGACGCAGGTTCGAATTCTTGTCACGTCCCTTGTGGATTTGTTCATGAATTCATCAGTAAACAGAATCATCAATCGTTTGGGCTTTGGACTGTTCATGCACTAATTTTCTGGCTTGAGCCACTTGTGGCTTCCTGAAGCTACCATTTCTGATATCGGTGCCATCTTCTAAGTGCCATCAGTTGTGGAGCTCTCTGGCCTACTGGGGACCCAATGCCAGAATCTGCTTCCCTCACAGAAGCACAGGGAGCTGACACATAAGTTATTCATTTATGCCACCATCAAGAAAGGCACCCAGAAAGTCAGTGAGTCAAAACAAATGACAGTTGGCTGCCTCTGAGACCTGCAGGCTTGAAAATGGATATACAACTCCCTAAGCTATATAAACATACAATCGAAAATGTTACAAAACTAGCACCCACTCGTTAGCTCCACCCCCTTGTTTGAAGGAAGGAGGGGGAGGGGACAGTTCACAGTTCACAGGTCGCTCCACTGTTAGTTCTCCTCGGATGTAATTACCTAAATGTGTGTGTGCCGGGTCTACCACCGTCGCTCTGGCCCATGTTTTTCTCGGGTGTTGTTTTGCCTTGGTGGCTGTTCCTTGCACATTTGTGCAAATGGGCCAGGAGTTTAATGGACTTGGAGCTACATGTGTTCATGGTTTTCTTTCCTGGGTAATCCTGGGTGCTTGCCTTGCACTGCCAGAGTTTTCTTCCCTGGAATGTTCAGGGTATGCTCCTTTAGAGGTTCACTTCTGGGGTCTTTGGCTTCTGTCTTTTCCCCAGTTGGAGCATCTTGGCTGGTGGAGTTCACTAAGTTACATGCAGGCTGCACTTCAGCATGCCAAGGTAGCTTTTCCCAGCCATCTAGCCAAGCTGGGTTTATTTACATAACACTTTTTGATAGAATTGTCATCCATACTTCCGTGGAAATAAACATTCTTCCTTATTAAGACTTAATGGCTCAGTCGATAGAGTTTTGGCCTCAATCGTGGGGTCCACAGTTTGAGTCTTATAGAGCCCAGGTGAATGGAACTTTTTGATAGTACAGTAGAACCTTGAGTGACGACTGCCTCAAATGGCGACCATTTTGGGTAACGAACGCACCAATCGCCGACAATTCGTCTCGTTAGGCGACCGCTCGTTTGAATAACATCAACACCACATGGTGGGGTCGGGGACTGCTTCTCGCACATTCTCGAATGCCTCCGACGATGCAAATAAATTATTTTTCATGTTTAAAGATGCTATTGATGCTGGAATGTTGCAAAGCATTGACTTTTTGTAGAAAAATTAAATGAACATTTTTAAAGAAAGGACAAATGTCAAAAAAGTTCATTCGGTGTTTGTCAGGTAGGCTGCTCCATGTTTCTTATAAAAAAATAAAAAATAAAAATAAAAAAATGAAGAATTTTGAAAAACAGAACAAATGTCAAAAAGATTCGTTCGGTGGTCGGCAGATAGGCTGCTCCATGTTTCTTAAATAAATAAAAATGAAAAATACAAAAAAAAGGGTTGAAACAATTTGAAAAGCAGACAAATGCCATAAAGGTTTGTTCAGTATTTGTCGGGTAGGCTGCTCCATTATTGAAAAATAAATGAAAAATACAAAACAAATGGAACACATTTGAAACAAAGAAAGATGGCTATAATGGAGCAGCCTACCCGACGAACACTGAACGAACTTTTATGGCATTTGTCTGTTTTTCAAATTGTTTCAACCTTTTTTATTGTTTGTTATTTTTTATTTAAGAAACATGGAACAGCCAACCTGCCGACCACCGAACGAAACTTTTTGACATTTGTTCTGTTTTTCCATTTTTTTAATTTTTTTGTATTTAAGAAACATGGAGCAGCCTACCTGCCGAACACCGAACGAGCCTTTTGTTATAAGACAAATGAAAAATAAATACAGTGGCACCTCGATTAACGAGCGGCTCTATCTACGAGCATTTCGAGTAACGAGCGAGCCACTTGCAGCAAATTTGTCTCTATTGACGAGCTTCACCTCTATTAACACTTTCGCGCTTAGCGGCCGATCGTTAGCGTCCAATCTTTTTCTCCTGATTCTGCCCTCTGGACACCGCTGGCGTCCAATGGTTAAATAATTATATAAATTTTATTTATTATGCGATTTTATTTTAGTTAGTCTCAAAATGTTCACCATGAAATTTACGTTTTTTCTAATAACCAAAGAGCTTATTAAGAAAACGGCATGGCAGTGATTCATCTTGGTATAACAATTGTATGGCGCCGATATGCCGCCGCGGGTAACACTTCAGCCACTTCCAACCGTCTTGTGGGTTGGTTGCGACATTGATTCTATATTTATATGCATATGTCCGTATAGAGAATTTTATTGCGGTTCCAATGATACCATAATCAATGATGTAGGATAAATGTGGTCATCGCAATCATTAAGAGAGTGGAAACATTTGTTGCTGTTTGGCGCTCTCGCCAAACAGTTTGGCGAGAGCTTCTGTTTCTGTTTGAACTGTTTCAAACAGTTTCTGTTTGGCAGTATTTTATATGTATGTTCTTATAGAGAATTCTATTGCGAACACAGTGATACCAAATTTAAATACGTAGGTCTACAATTAGTGTCAGGACAGTAAAAAGAGTATACACTTTTCGCTCCTACCGCTTAAGCGCGCGACGCCCAAAGCACAGGTTCGCTCTCGTTTTTTACGCTGCGCCGAAAGCGCTAAAGTGTTAACCCTTGTATGGCGCCTGGCTATTTAGCGTGTGTCACTCACAGGCGCATACCAAAAAAAAATATATATATTTTTTCTTCTAAACCTGTTAATTTGTGTTCACTGATCATGGGAAAAATAATAAAAAAATCGTAAGTGGCATACATTGCCCGCTATAGGGCGGGGAAGTTTGGCAAAAAAACAGGCGCCGACTCAGCGTGCATCCCAGACAGTCTGTTGCTCGCCAGCTGTCAGGCTGGAGTTGCCACAAAGAGATAATTCTCTAATTATTTCAATGTCTCTGATTGATTTTTCGTAGTTTTTTGCTGTAATATTATTCAATAGTGTGTAGTGTGATATATTTATATAATAAAATGAGTGAATCATCGCTGTACTCAAAATATGGTGTGCATATTGTTGATTCAATTATGTTCATCAAACAGTGAACAAATACTTTGTTGGTTATTACACTATATACACAGGTTATATATAAGTATCTCCCCGCCCCAAGAGGGGAGGGGGGAGCCCCGGACCTACCGCGCCGGCTGCCAAGCTCAGTTCGTAAGTTAATGTCAACCGGATAGACGCTTCTCTGGCCTCAGTTTCCTAGGCGGTGTTTGCCTTGTGTGGCGTTCACTGCCGTGTGTTGTGTTGTGCGGTGGCCAGGAGTACCTCATCAGTGCCGGGGCTGCATGCGCTTAGTGGCTGACTTCCCTAAGCGCCCTGTGAGTACTGCCCTTGCGTAACAGGGTTATCTTCCCTTGGCGTTCAGAAACATTCACGTAGAGGTTCTTGCTGCTCGGCATTTGCCTCGCCCTTGGGGCCAGCTGGGGCTTGGGGCCCTTGTTTGGCCCTGGGTAGG
>WNGS01101344.1:50709-73209 GCA_020271785.1 Procambarus virginalis
TGGCGGAGCCGCTTCAGCTTGCTTTCAGTCTTGGTGTTACATCTGCGCCGTTCGTAAGCTGTTTCGTGCGTTGTTTCACCTCCGGCCTACTCATGCGCCGCTTGAGCTGTCCTGGTCTCTGGACAGCGTGCTCTCTTCTTCGTGATTGGTTGTTGACTCCTTCGGTTCGGGTTTGTTTCTCGAAGGCTCTTTTCCTGTTGGCATTTGCCTCTTGGGGTTGAGTCGCTGAGCTCTTGCTCTTCTCGGTGCAGGGGTTTCTGCTCCTTCGATCGTGGTGCTTGGTTAGTTCGGTTGCAGCCGTCTCCCTCTTTTTCTGGCACGGGATGTGGCTGCTGCTTTCCAGAGGGTTCCTTGGTTTGTTGGTGCTTGGTTGGTCGGGCCAGGGGTGCACCGTGTTTTGTGTTCAGTTTCGGCCCTCCGCTGTTATTTGCGCGCCACGGGTTCTGTGTCTGGGACGCGCTTTGAGTTGATCCGGTTCCGTTCTTCCCTGTTGGCAGGTGTAGGTCTCCCGGGTCGTCCTCCGTGTTATTGCGGCTATCCAGCCTGTGTTCCTTCCCCATGCCCGTGGCGTTCGTAGATTCGCTGCTCTTGCTGCCGTCGTGGTGGCATGTCCTAGCTCACGTTCGGGCACGGGGCTTTATGGCGGTCGTACAGGGGCCTGGCGACTCGATGTCTCGTGTCGTTCCCGGGCCCACTTGGGCCTGTGTCGCCTTGGGTTGGCGGTTGCAGGCAGTTGTCTTGATTTTGAGTTGGGGAGTGTGTGGTGAACGCCTCCGGGTACATCCTCTTTTTTTCCTCTGTGCTCCCCCAGAAAACCAGTGTTGAATGTAATGAAACGCCATTTCAGGGTGAGACCCGGAGGCTCCGCACCCTCTCCCTCCGGTCGGCGTTTTTTTTTGCATTTTTGACATCCAGCCTCAGAACTGATGGTGGATAGCCAGCGAGGGTAGGTCTGGGGCTTCCCCTTCCCCCTCCAGGGGAGGGGGGAGCTGCGGCAGACAGCGGGGTGAGACGGTGTGTGACTCATGACATTTGCTCATTTCTTTTAGGGGAGTTCTATTCAGCTGTTCGGCTTGTGGTAGCATTTTCACCAGAATAGGGGTTTGTTTTGGGACGCTTACCTTCCTGGGTGCCTGTTCCGGTCGATGGCAGACATAGAATGCTTCCAACCACACGGAGGTTTCTATAGGCCATTGCTCTCCTTGCTTCTCTGAGGGGGCCAGGTTCTGGCTTGTGGTCCCCGGTAGGCCCATAGAACTCCATACACATGACTGAAGCCAAAGTCTGACATTAGCATATCAGCCTGGATAAGCTCCAGGGAGCCTCCAGGCTTCATCCAGAAAATGGCGTTTCATTTTATTCAACGCTGGGTTGTTTTTACTTGTATTATCTGTCTCTAGTGCCCAGCTGTTTTATGCTCAAACCACACCAGTGTTCCTCATCTTTACATCAAAATAAGAACAAGCACTTATTTAATGTTGTTGTCTGCCTGAATCATTTACTGTCTTGTTCATCCAGAGCAGGGCTTTCACTTGCACATATTATTGTAGAAGTTAACTAGCCAAACTCTTACTCTGACCTACATAAATTCAGTTTATTTTTCTTTCATAGATGTTCTGATGGCACCAGATGATTACATATAATTACCCAAGTGTAATTACCTAAGTGTAGTTACAGGACGAGTGCTACGCTCGTGGTGTCCCGTCCTCCCATTACTCTTTGGTCATATAACGCTTTGAAAATAGTGACGTTTTTTGCCTCCACCACCTTTTCACCTAACTGTGAAAAGTTACATTTCTCACCAACAGATTATGTTGCTGTTGCATTGTGTTGTTTTCTTTGGTTGGTTGAGTTTAGGTACAGTAGTCATAGTTACAAATGTGGCCATATATGTGTTTTTTTTTTATAGACTCCTCCTACATCTGGTGAACAAACCAACTGACGAGAAACACGGAAATACTTTATCCGCATGAAAGATTTAGAAGAGAAATCCGCATGAAGGATTTACAAAAATCCACAACTTAGAAAAGAAAGTAAGAAGGACGGCAATACTGTACCTGCCCAGGAACATCCATAGGGTATTCCTGGACCTACACCTGGAAATATATGATGTATCATTACTAACCACACTTGTATGCTGAAAATGTTAAATCAAAACAGAAACCATGTATAAACCCAGAGTGGTCATGCCTTATCCTCTATATTTCCCCCCTCGCCATCTTTTATTGGCCTCTGCTGCTTGTTTCTACATGAAAAACTATACCAAACGTGTCACTTATTTTGTAGATTTCTGTAGCAAAATATAAAAAATGTTGGTAAATTTGTAACTTTCTAAGTTTGAATGGTATATCTATTGAGCCTCCAACATTCTCTCCAAATTTCATCCAAATCTGTACATCTACTTTTAAATATTTTCAGACAGACAAGATCCCAAACAGCACCCCATCACACAGCAGCACAGGTGTGGAATCAGTCGAGATAGACTCGCTCATTCATAATCAACCTAATAACACTATCGTCTCCCATTCTTTTAATTATGTGTCGTTTTGTGGCATTTTTTCTGAGAATTCCTCAACTTTGAGGCAGGTGGGTTTGCCTCCCTTCAGAATCTTTTTAAACAATTTTAAGTGTCTTAAAATAATAAGAGGTTAAAGGCACACTCGAAATTTGGTCAAATTGTCTTACAACCAAAGTGGTACTTTGGGGAAAAGTTTTAAATTTGAATACACTCCAAGTAATGCATAAGTGAGCAACCAAGAAAACCCTCACCCTCTCTCAAAGGGTGAAGTAATATTCTTACATTCATCCTTTTCTTACCTTATTCATATCCCTCTTTCTATTCTTACTTTCATCCTATTCTTACTTTATTCTTACATTCATCCTATCCTTACCTTCTCCTCACCTCACTCTCTTACCTACTCCTCACCTCTCATCTTACTCTGTTACCTTATGTATTTGGCTGTACCTTCCTCTCTTCTGCCACCTCACCAAACTCCAATGACGGCACGGCTCAGCCAAAGTCTTAGCCAGAGAAAAAAACGGAAGATCTACAGGTCTTCACTAACCCACCAGCTCCATAACTGATACAGCCAGCCCTCTGAGGCTGAAATCCACCATGAATACCCCCAACCATACACAGATCTCTAGTATCAGCTTTTGGTATTGGTAATGGTTTGAAAGAGCCTCCGCTTAGTCCTGCTCTTGGATTGCATTGGTGCGTCCATGGACCCCATCCCCCAGATCTCTAGTATCAGTTACTGATACATAATGGTATCCAAAGAGCCTCCACTTACGAGTTCACGATAGCTGCTACTTTGAACATTTTGTTCTGAGTAGCTGAATCTAAAACAACAACATTATTCCTCTCTTCTGTCACATGACTTGATAATGGTCCAGGATGGACCGAAATATCATCGTTTCTTCATATTATGATGTGTTGCTAGGTCATCAAACCCATAGAACTGGCCACCTGCCAAAGCCGTAAATACCAAGACTGCCGATTTTCAAAATCCAACTGGAAAAGAATATCAAGTCAAATGGGAGGGGGGGGGGACTTTCGACAAACTGCTGGCTTCCTGTCTTCATTGAGGCCACTAGTGTCAGGCAATTACTGTATTCAATGTATGCAGTTACAGGTAAATGAATAAGGTACCAGATACCACGAGCCAGAACCTGGCCCCCATTCCCTCAGGGAGCGATGGCCTGTGATCACTTTACTTGTTAAGGTTTTCATCATCATCTTTGCCACCACCAAGGGAAGGCACCCAGAAAGATAGGCAAATCAAAAGTGACGACTGCATGGTGGAGAGGTTATTACACGTACCAGAACTTCTTAGTGGTTCGTAATGGTGCATGAAATGTAGTTTTATATAACATATGTATGTATATACAGTGGTACCTCGGTTTAAGAGTTTAATCCGTTCCTGGAGACAGCTCGTAACCCGAAAACTCGTAACCCGAAGCTAATTTCCCCATAAGAAATAATGGGAAATGAATTAATCCGTTCCTGACTACCCAAAAACCTCATTTCAAACTAAATTTTATACCTAATTCATCTAAATCTACACTACAAAACTATGTTCAAGTTATTACTTATCATTGCTGATGACTGCTCTTGGCGTATGGAAGATGGTGAGGAGGGGGGGAGGAGGAGAGGTGTTACTGTTTGGAAGGGGAGTCCCCATCCATTATAACATCAGGCAGTGTGGACCTCTCTGGTGTGCACTCTCTGGCACGCTGTGCCTGCATACCACTAGGACCTGCTTGTGGCTCACTGCTTGCTTGTCTTACTAACAATGTCTAAAGACACTTGTTTTTCCATACATTTTAACACTTGTTTGTAGTAAGACATCACATTGTCATTTAAAAGGTCAATGCAATGGCCTGCTACAGCTTTATCTGGGTGAGTTTTATCAACAAAACTTTGCAGTTCTTCCCATACTTCACATATTTTCTTAATGAAGCAGGGACATCCTCTACTGCCTCTACTCACAACTATTTTCTTTGGTTGAACCTTACCACTGGCTTTCTTGGGACCCATGGCAAGATAGAATAACAACTTTTATGCTCAAATAGCCAAAAATCCGACAAAAAACTGTAAATCCTCATGAAGAATTCAGGCAGAATAGTCACTGGGCACGAGGCACTGGCAAACTGAGCGGCAATCGCCGTGCCACCACGCACTCGGTCGGCCCGTATGCGTATCAACAAACTCGTAACCTGAGGCAACCCTGGTATCCCGATACAAATTTTTCGAGCAAATCCTGCTCATAATCCGAAAAACTCATAACCAGGGGCGCTCGTAAGCCAAGGTACCACTGTACAGTGTAATAACAGCAAAAATGATGTTTTATTGTTCTTAGAATATAATATTGTACACATATTAGTGACATTAATAATATTTGTCATTTATATAATAAAATGAGTTGAAGATTCCAATGTTCCTCTCATTTTATTATATAAATTTCTCAAATTTCTCACTATTGAATAATATTTGTAGAAAAAAATAGAGAAAAAATCAGACTGAAATAAATATCTAAAAAATTCTTCGCGGCAACTCCCTCCCAACGGGCGATTGTTCTGTCACCCATTGTAAATCGTGACAGTCACAAATTTTAGAAACTTGTGTAAGGAATCATTCAGGACCTTGTATACCACTGTGCAGCTCCAGTCTGGAGTTCATACCTTTGTAAGCACAAGGCAAAGTTAGAGGAGAATCAGAGGTATGTCACTAGACTAGTCCCAGAACTGAGAGGTACGAGCTATGAGGAAAGGCTACAGGAGCTAAACCTCTCGTCCCTGGAAGACAGAAGAGTAAGGGGACATGATTACCACCTACAAAACTCTCGGGAATTGACGGTGGGAAAAGACAAAGTATTTAACACAGGTGGAACACGAACAAGAGGACACAGGTGGATACTGAGTGCCCAAATAAGCCACAGAGACATTAGAAAGAATTTTTTCACTGTCAGAGTAGTTAACAAATTAAATGCATTAGGCAGTGATGTGGTGGAGCTCCATACACAGCTTCAAATATAGATTTGATAGAGCCCATTAGGCTCCATAATTTGTACACCAGTTGATTGACATTTGAGAGGCAGGACCAAAGAGCCAAAGCTCAACCGCTCAACCCCCGCAAGCACAACTAGGTGAGTACACGATTTAAATGCTTCACTGCCAAAGTAAGTTACATTTAATTTTTTTTCCTATAATCAGGGAATGCATTTTATATATAAGGCCAATTGAGCTAAATTAGGCTGCGAAGCCTAGTTACTCGTTAAAAATTTGTCTTATTTTTCAAGACTCTTACAGAAACACTGGAAAAAGTTGAAAGCTCTGGTAGTAAGTAAAGCTGGATCAGTTCAAGTGTGTGAGTAAAAGATATCCCTGGACTTTCCTCTAGGTATTCAGCAACTTGGTAGTGAAACATCAGGGTGAGAAATGATTGTACATTTTCCTATTGATGTGACCACAGTTGTCTGGCATGACATCCAAACCAATCACATGATCTGTTTTAAATCACATGTTTGACTTTATTTTGTTAGCAGTAATATGCATTCTTATACACAGTTTAAGTGCTTTAGCTATTGTGTGTGTGTGTTTTTTTGTGCCTTCTATTCTTATAAAGAACTGTACTCACCTAGTTGTGCTTGCGGGGGTTGAGCTTGGGCTCTTTGGTTCCGCCTCTCAAATGTCAGTCAACTGATATACAGATTCTTGAGCCTATTGGGCTCGAATTTGAGCCTATTTGGACTGTACAATATTTGCTATAAAGTGTTATTAAGATCTAATGTTAATCTTTTTTCTTAGGAGTTACAGCAGTGTTCACAGCAGCCTTCCCCCTTCTACACCCCATTCCCCTACACCAGGAGGACCTCCACTGGTATCAACGCCAAAGTCTGGTGTTCGAAGAGAACGAGCAATAGATGATGATATCCCAACCACTCCCCGACTGCCACCCCGCGCAGATCACACGTCCAGGTTTGCATTGAAATTAGTATCACTGTTAGAGGAATGGTGTGAGTGCTTGGGGGCAGTGTAGGTCACTGTGTCAGGAGCTGTGGTAGCATTAGCTAGTGGGCTGAGGTCTGGTGTTTGGCTGACATTTGGGCACTGGGGTTTTGGAGATCGAACAGGGTCCTGGCTGCCAATTATCTTGTTAATGTGCTGGGTCCTCAGCGGTCTTGTGTCGCCTTGGGTCGGCGGTTGCAGCCAGTTGTCTCCTCTTTGTTATGAGTGGTGCGGTGCAGCCGCCTCCCAGGTAAGTCCCTGTTTTCCTGCTCTTTGGATAGTTAGCTCTAGAAAGTCAACAGGGCTCTCCTACAGAAAACCAGCATTGAATGTAATGAGATGCCATTTTCTGGGTAGAGCACTGGAGGCTTTCTGGCACCCTCCCTCCCTCCCCACAGTTTTTGTTTCCATTTTCAGCCTCCAAACTGACGGTCCGGCTGCCGGCTCGGTGGGCCGGGACCCCCCCCACTCTCCCCCTCTGGGAGTGGGGGGTCCCGGCCCAACGAGTGGTGAGCTTGTTTTCCTTGGGAGAGTTTCTAGCCTCTGTTCGGCCTCAGGTTGGAATTTTTCTACCAGGAGAGGTCTGTTTTGGAGCGCCTACCTTTCTGGGTGCTCAACCCCGGTTGATGGCAGACATGAATACTGCACTTTCATACATGAGTTTAATACACCATTGCTCCCTACGCCTCTCTGAGGGGACCGTGTTGTGGCTATTGGTCCCCTGTAGGCATGACAACTCCATATGACTGAAGCCCCCCCATACTAATATTAGCTAATATCAGTCCAATAGCTCCAGAGAGCCTCCGGGGCTCTACCCAGAAAATTGCATTTCATTACATTCAATGCTGGTTTTATATGATCCTCAGATGACAGTTTTGTATCTAGAACCACCCCTAGATCATCTAAGTCTCTTGTGCGTATCTCTAGAAAATACCGAGTGACCCACAAGAAAGACACATTTTCATTACATTTACCATTGGTTTATAATTATTAAAATATACATTAAAAGTTGCCAGTAATTTTAGGCATCAGTGAATTTTTGTGGAAACTCAATTGTTACCAGATTTATTCTTTAGCCTAATGCTCTCTCTCTCCTTTTGCAGTGCACCGCAGGTTCCTCCTAGATCTCGTCGTGGGTCCAACATTATCCAACCCGATTCCCTCGTTTCTAGTCACTCGTCACCTGCCGACATTCCTGATCCTAAACCTCCCAAACCTCCACCACGGCCACCACCTACAGATGACACTCCTTTGAAAACTGGAAAGGACATTGTTGATAATTCTGTTTGGTATGAGTATGGATGTGTGTAACATATGTGCTTGCTATTGGCACAAGAGGAGGTATACTAAAGAGAATGACCAATAGGTCTCATAATGTGTTCACGTTTTCCACTGATGTTTCTCTCCAATTTAACCTCAGATGTTAAAAATTTTTTGTTAAATTTGATCTAAGACTTAAAAATTCCTTCTTGCAGAGTCATATATATATATATAGGACTGACAATTAACATTTTTGTGACAAGTGCTGCAATGGAACTGATTTTGTTACCTGAACTTACTTATGATTAGGCTTTAGTAAAAGTCTGGTTTTTCAAAATGCAATAGATATGGTGCATGACATTAATGTAGTGACTTGAGAGTCTGGGGATGGGGGGGAAGTATTGACTATTGTATACTCTTGTAATAAAACATGACGTCAGCTGATCTCAAGCCGCTGTATAATCTGTTAGGCAGATCAGGTGTAATTTTTTTATTGGTACTACTGCAGTTTCATGTATACTGCTTTTGTGATTTATTTGTACATATCTGAGAAGGCACAACAATTTATTTGTACATACATTTGTAATAACTTGTTTTGTATGAGCCACCATATTTTGATTTTTCTATATGTTAGTAGAGAGATCTAAATGACTGTTTGCATCATGTAAGTTAAATGCATATCATTTTCATTTCACTTTAAATTGTGTATCATCAAAATCTAGAATAATCATTCATTTGATGTATGAAACCTTCATATACTGAGTCAAACCTGTGATGTCCTGTGGTTTGCTAGGCTGTTCCTGGAGACATCGGGCTGTTTTAACAGTAATACTGTAGAATCTGGTTATTTTATTGAAATAAATTTAAAAAATTGATGTTAAGTTACAGTAATTAGAATCAGATGACGAGATACAATAACGCAGCTGAAGATACGATGACCAAATCACACACACCAGAAGATGAAAAAACGATGACGTTTTGGTCCGTCCTGGATCATTATCAAGTCGTGTGTCTTGATTGTCATTATCAAGTCACAATCGACTTGATAATGGTCCAGGAGGTACCGAAACGTCATAGTTTCTTCATCTTCTGGTGTGTGAGATTTGGTCATTGTAATTAGAATCGGTGCCATGCATTGAGTTTCCAGCCTTCAGTTTTTTACACTGCTCTCCTTTAGAGCAAATGTAATGTTATTGCTGTATCATTATTCTTTTAAATTCTAGTTACAATAGCCAAGAGAATATTCAAGAGTATAGGACATATTACTGTAAAATTCAGTTTTGTCTCTTGGTGTAGGTAATGTTAGCTTGTTCAGTCGAGATGTGCATTTGTAGTATTCCTTACGGCCACTTTTGTGGCATATCTCTGTGTAGTGCATAAAGCAGTTTAAAACGCATCATGTTTGACAGGTTGTTTATTCCTTAATTTTTGTGGAACGGCTTAAAGAAAGGAAGAAACAGGACTGTTATACAAGATCTTGCAGTAAAATGTTCTCAATTGCTTATTTGAAACAGATTGGTCTACATATATACATTTTAATGGAACTTCCTTAGGCTATTACACTCCTTTGGAGAAAACAAAAGTAGATGATTGGTTATCAGTTTCAAAATTTACTGAAGTTTGTGGTTTGAATCCCATTTGCCCTATCAAAGTAAGATTTGTAGAGAATATTCACCAAGGAGTGTGACCTGAGGTGTGTTAGAAGTGGTGTCTTGTTATATCTGATCTCATATTTGTAATAGTTCTTGACAAACATATATTAGTCACATTAATCACCCGAGAAATTAATCCAAGCTCATTGTAGTACGAGTGTAAAAATCACCGTTGAAATTCAGTATGCTCAAGTATGATAAATTCATGGTCATATTACTGAAGATGGTAATATTCAAAAAAGACAAAAAATCATTAATTTAACACACAAATCATTGATATATATTGTGTGTGATAACTGCATGTGTCAATACTGTCAAGTGTGATCGTGTGTGTTTTAACCTATGCATTACTCGGCTGGTCTTGGTTGAGATACAATAACATTTCTTGTCCAGCTTAAAGTACTGAAACATTACAGGGCAGCATGAATTAAAAAATTATGAATGTAAATGTTGTTTTCTTTAGTTACAATTCATGCCTTTAAGTATTTAAATATCTTTGCACAGTTTGTATCAGCTGTGCCACTGTGCTGTGTTCTTTTACTAAATACAGATTTATATTGCACTGCACTTCATTGTTGCCTGCCTGCCTTCTAAGGCAAGTATTTTTTCCTGTGAAGCTCTACACAGCTTCCTTTGCTCTCTCAGAAATAATATTATTGAACACCTATTGGACCTTGTGAGGCAGTTGCTTAATAAAGCCAATGATTGGGAAGGAGAAATAGAATGATTAAAGACAAAAATTGGTCCAATCGGCCATATCACGAGAGGTAAAAGATGGCAAAGAACATTGGTTAGATGATCACCCCATTTATGAGAAATCGCTGCAAACACACAACATAACAGTCCCTATGATTCCCTTGTTACAACTTGTAATAAAGTTGTTACATCATTTTATAATATTATGATGTATTAGAATGTTGTTACAACTTGTTATTGTTAGGTGTTAAAACCTGTTTGAACGTTGTAGTTTCATCGTGTGTTTGGCAGATAAGTGACTAGTAAATTTGCTTTTTCTATTGTCAGGGAGAGGAAGCCTGTACCTAGGTTCACTGAGGCCCCCCTCTTTGCCAACTAATGAGCTTTTCCAGGATGCATCCCAAAATAATTGTCTAACTATGGGTACCTATTAATTACTAAGTAAACAGACACATTTAGTGAAGGGAAATTTGCCCAGTCATCTGTGTCCTCCAAGGGAATCAAACTCAGGACAGAATTATCAAAGAAATCTTTACTGTCCAGGAGAAAACATACTTAAAGATCTACAAAAGAACATACCACCACCACTACCAACATGTACCTTGTAGGCAATTCTTTGACATGGCGAGAGGAATACCCATGCACTGTTCCCAGTGGCTTCTGCTCTACCCACCTCTCCTGCCTGTGCTGAGGCTGAGTTAAAACACCTAACATACTAGGAACCAGGTTTGGATTATCCATTTGTGGGTTGCCCACCATGAGGGGGCTGACCAGTGTATGGAATGTCTGGGCTGGGATGTGGGGGGGGGGGGGGCAGAGAGAAATATTTGCACCTGCATAGATGAATGCTTGAGTCAGTGGTGGTACTATTTGGGACACAGTAGCCTGTCCTATGGTGGCTTGCACTTAACCTCCTTTACTGCCTGGCAGATGGTAACCCATTACTCCAGACTCCATCGGCATTCATTTAAACATTTTTTACAGACACTTGACTCTCCACCTTCCTCGCAGACTCGTGTGGCGGGAGACGAGGGCTATCTGAAATACTTGTTTCCCTTCCCCGTGAGAATGCTCTCTGCTGGCTCCCACAGGTCATGATGTGTTGACACATTGATTGTTATGTTGGCAAGGTTATACTACTCTCACTACTTGAAGGGGGTCATGACATAGTAGTTGCATTTGGTTCGGGTCCACTGTCTTGCACTCTTTTGCATTTCAGGATGTGTTTGGTCTGTTTATATGACCAAATATGTTGATCTTATACAGATTATCACACAGTTTATTTATTTATATGTATACAAAAAGGTACATTGTGTTTATGAGAGTACATAGGATTGATGTTTATACATTCTTGTAAAGCCACTAACACACACACAGTGCTTCAGGCAGGTCCTTAATCTAATGGATAATTTTAAATAGGTAATTTGTAGAAAATTTTGAAGAGTGTTAAGTTTATGATCTCCCGGTGTGTCTCTGCTTGTTCCAGTGCATTGGCTCAAACGTTGCCTTTTGTTCCCAGCAATCTAGCACACATATTGTTAAGGTCTACTCTGAAGAACAATGCGACAGGCTAGCTACACTCCTGCATGTTGGTGAGGTTCTAGCTAGTCACAAAACTGTAAGGATGAATGGTAGCACTGGGACCACAGTATTATTCTGCTGTCCCATCTCAGTGTTGGAGGCAGGGGTATTTGAGATTGCCATGACAACATCAAGATGAGAGTTCCACAGGAACTCTGATATGCAGGCAGATATGTTAACACTCCCCATCATGGTATGCATATTAGGCCTCTCCATATTGCAAAGAATATTTTTGACAATCTCACCTTCCCATTGTAGTTTTCCTTGTGTCAAATCCTCTGTCTATGAGAATGCCCCCTCCAAGCACGAGTGCCATACTTGGAAATTTGGCCATGGTGCTCCGACATGTCGAAGTGAAATGTTCTTTTGCACCCTTTGTGGGAATTGCAGTCATGTTAATAATGTTTGCAAGAGCTAACAGGTTTGCTGCATTAATTGTAGTGGTACCCCACACTGCATTCTTCAGTCCTGTGCTCATTAGAAATTGTTCCCTTCTCAGTCATTGCACCAGTTAAGCCATCTTCTTGTCAAGACACTCAGACTGACTTCCCATCTGGTCCTCAGCTCTGGAACCATTTTCCAGGACCTTGCTGATGAGGTCTCACTGTGCCACCACCTTCTCATTGTTTTCACATACATTCTTCTCACTACTTGACTTGTATCCTTGATGCACAATCCCGTACCTGTTGTATATCTGCCGATGAATCAGAGGATCCATGCCCCAGCAGCCCGGCCTCTGACCACGCCTGCTGGTTGGTGGTCTGGTCAATCAGTCTGATGCTGCTCCTCACAGCCTGACATATGAGTCAGTGTGGTTAATCAGATATCCTTTGAAGGTATTTGTCACGTTCTCTTTTGAACACTGTGAGAAGTCGGCCAGTTGTGTAGAGAAGTCTTGGGGTTTTGATGTTGATCAAGTTCTCTCTCGGCATACTTGGGACCAAGGGATAGTTCCCCTAGATTAGAAATATGCAAATGTCACCCCATTTTCCAAAAGAGCAAAATGAGCTCACCAGAAAACTACAGTCTGATCAGGTTGACATCTGCAAGCTCTTGGAGGGAATCCTAAGGGAGGAAATCATTCTCCATCTCACAAAGAACAGTCTTGTAAACTCCATTCACCTGGACTGAATATGATGTTGACATGGGTCAGTAATTCCTTTGGGCTCGAGTAGTAGTCAGGGAAAGTTGAAAAATCCAGTTTGGCTGCAGGATACAGAAAAGTTGACTTTTAAGACTGCTCTTAACCCAGTCGATAGAGCTACGGCCTTACATGCATGGGGTCCAGAGTTCGAGACCCCATACAGCCCAGGTGAATGGAATGTTTATTTCTTCGGAAGTGTGGATGGCAATTTATAGTCTTATAAAATCAACGCACGATGGGTTTGTTAAAAATCAACCCATCCTCCTGTTTAGATAGTAGTTTGTGTAACTATGTACACCATAGTACAAACATTGACATAGTAAGCAATTAGTAGAAATTGGTACTACAGCATTCACTTTATATATTGAGTGTGAAAAATTTTGCTAAAATACAGCATCACATATTCATAAGACTTGTATAGCACACACATGTACTGTATTAGGCCTCAGGTAACAATGATGTTACCTGGGGTTCTGGGTGTTGTTCCACTCAAACCCCAGCCTTGACTTGTGAGAGCTTGGTCGACCAAGCTGTTGCGGCCTGCATATACCTGCTTGATGGGGTTCTGGGAGTTGTTCTACTCCCTGAGGCCAGGCTTGACTTGAGTTTGGTCCACCAGGCTGTTACGGCCCACAGCCCGGTACGTCTTTTAGTATTAAATTATAGAAAGTATCTTTAATTGGTTTTATTGATTTGTGAACACGTTATCACTTTTATAATTTAATTCAGGTTGTGCAACAGGTGCCCCAACCAGCTGTACTCTGACTGGAGGTGCATGCTCTACCCAGTGTATTATGTATTGTCCTTAAAGACAGGAAGAATACAAGGCAGGCAACTGTTGGCAATCTCCGTGGCTACCACTCGAGTACAAGGAATACCGTGGCGTAAGTCATATAAACTGTTGTTCATGTGGATTGTGATTATTCAAGGCAGAGGCACCTAGTGGCCAAGGTGAATGAAGTGTTATGTCCACGTTAGTGTTGTATAAAGTTATAATTTTTAATGTAACTGCAGTATTAATATGCATGCTGTAATAACATAGGGGAAAAAAGTGCAAAATTTTAAATGCAATTATAAGATTGTTGTTGCAATTGTGAATTGAATAACACAATAGAATATATTAGTCAAGTTAATATAGAAAGGGACACGTTCAACTAAGGTTTTGTTTAATAAAACCATGAAGGTAATGCAAAAGTATCTTTGATTAGTGTCTCATGGCTATTTAATAATTGTTAAAATACGACTGGCTAAATAATATTTATGTAAAAGTTGGAAAAGAAAAATATTTTGTATTAAACTTTGAGTATTGTACAATGTCTTGCGTGAATATGAAAAGTGTACTTGGATGCAAATATCAGAAAACAGACCGATTTAAAAAATAAAATAGTGCTGTACCTCAATATAGAGCAAATTACAAGAATACTGTTTTCCCATCAGACAACAATGATGTTACCTGGGTACCAATTAATGGAATGAATTATAAGTAATAAAGTGTATAGTGAAAGTTTGACCAACCCCATCAGTGTTATGGGTAAACAATTGACATTCTAAATGTACTGTAGCTATATATCAAATGTTGTTTGCCGTTTGTGAATTTATTACATTACAATGTTTACAATTTGCTTTATTTCCAAGCTATAAATTAGTAGAAAGACTTTAATTGTCGATAACTTTACAGTATTAAGAAGAAGAAAGAGGTTTATAGATACATGCTGAAAAAATCAAAGAATAAATATAAATTTAAAATCATGAAATACTGTACTTGTAAAATAAACAAAGCTTAATTTAATGTACAGCATACTTCAAATAATAATGAAATAATTTCATGTATGTTTAACTGAGGTGGTTGCTGTGCTGTCTCCCCCTCCACACATTTTTAGCCAATAGCCTCAAATTTAGTAAAAATGGTAGTGAAAGTATGAAGTACTATTAATTTGGTACTGTATATTTTTAAGGAATTTAAAAAGTCTGTTATGAACTTTGTAATAAATATCGGGGAGGGGGCCAATGAGAATCCCCTCCCTTCCCCCCCCCCAGATCTTGGTAAGAAAATTGATGAGTCGTATATATGTTCATGAAGTTTCAGGATCATATGGTGAATAATGTTTTTACTCGATCTGTCCTGGAATGGATATGTTCACAAATTATAAGATTTGGCATAATTAATTTTCCATGCGTTATTGCATAGTTCATAAATGAAGTATTAAAAAAAGTGATTTTTAGTGCAAATTGTTTGAAGCGTATATAAAAATGATCTTGTACAAAACCTATATCACACATTGTCGAGTTTGATGTGGTACACAACTTAATTTCTATAGTGATGAAGCATTTTGCACTCTAGTGCATAGTGACTACCATATAATTTGCATCAGAATGTGGTGACCAGTTGGTAGGCTTCAAAAGGTGTTGTCTGCAATCTCCTTGATGTTGTCACTGGTAAATTTTCCTTATTGCACTGTTTGATTTTATTTTGTTTGTGATAATCAATTGTGAGCAGAGCTTGCTAGTCATATGTGAAAAGCATCTAGTGAAATCTATAGAAGTTATAATAGTACAAGTTAATATAGTAACAACTTTTTTTAATTTGGTATAATAGTTAATGTTAGCCAATTGTTTTGGATCTTTTCTGGTGGTGAGACAAAAATAGGCACTACTGAAAAGTAATTTTGGTTATATATTCTGCAGTGTCCCCTGAACCATGGCAGAACAGAAGAGGAAAATGGCGATATGTCCCAAGTTGAAGTGCAGTTATTGGAGAACGATGTTGTACCCAGAGAGTGAGAAACCAGACACGAGTCGCCTGCGGGCTGGGGATTCTTCGCCTGCTGTATGAACGTGCCTGTGCCTCGGTCTGCATCGCAGATCTCTGCAGTCAGTAGGAAAAGTAAGTGCTTCTTTGAGTACTGCAGCATTAGAGAAGTTCCCTTTTATATAATACTTAGTAGTTCATTTGTTTACCACAGAAGTGGCTGTCTGCGTATATGGAAATGAAAATAATTGTTGCACATTTAAGTATTAGGCTATTAAACACAGAAGGTGATTGAATATAAAGTAGCTTTTACAGTGGTAACCAGTACGTGCTGTTCTACTGCCCAAGGCCAGGCTAGGCTTGATTTGAGAAGTTGGTACAGTAGGCAGTTGTTGCTTGGAGTGGGCTGCAGGGCCACATACCCATGACAGCCTGGTTGGTCCTGCAGTTGTTTTAGAAAGAATGAAATTTAGTCCTAAATATTTCCACCCTGTATTTTCTTGTACATGATGGAAATAGGATTGAAGCTTGGGCAGAACAGAAACATTTCATGGCATTGGCCATTGGTGTTTCAGTATGTGGTTTAATATTTTGTCATTTAACTTTGGGAGGCTAGCCTCCTTGAGAACCAGATTGACAGTGTGCATACATCTAACTTCATTATCACAATGAAATGAAGTAATAAGTGGAGCAGGAAAGAACTGGTCGAGACATGTTTTGTGATCCATCAATAATCATATTAGGAAAGAAATGAAGACTCGTATTGTATAGGAAAAGTGGAAGAGCTTGTTGACATAATAGGAAAATGTTTTATTGATAAGCAACAGATAGCTGTTGGGCTGATTAAATGAGGAAAAAGTTAAGGAGTTAGCGGGGGTCATTGAAAAAGCGAGTGAGGCTTCATTAAGGAAAGATACAGAATTGCTTAGAAATAGCTGTCTTGAAAGCCTTTGTTGGTAGGAAAGAGTGTTTATAAGGAAGTGATGGGTTCAGAAGTAAATATTTGTGAGAAATGGCAAAATTTTGCCATCATAAGCCTCTCAAATATTGTTGGGTGAAGGGATGAGTGAATAAGTGTCAATCAGAGAAAGTTTAGTTGTGAGTAAATAATGTTTTTTTTAAGTAAAGAGGAAGGAGAGGCATAGGTGAAGGGAAGTATAGAAGTGGGAAATACAGTGAGAGGTATGAAAGCAGGCGGGCTGTCTGCCTTGCTGACATGATGTGTGGGTGTTGGCAGCTAAGCTAAGCTGGCTCCCTCTTGTCAGGGAGCTGTGAGTGCGAGAGGTTCTTCACATGCGTTTCACCATATGTGGATGTCTATAGATGAATACTGAGTAGCATTCATATATACACACTCCGATGCTTCCACTCGTGTTGTTCTGTTTAAGGCTCTTTATTTTATTATTGAGTTTCTCATACATACACATACCCCTATACATAACTATACACATACACACTCAAATTTTCACTTATGGGGGAAGGATATCTGGTTAATATATCATCTGGGAATTATGTACTGTGGGCTGGGTTATCATCTAGTGAATCGAGGCTCTTGGGCCACCAGCTGTGGAGCGGGGCGTCACATCTTGGAGCAATCTTTCTAACATCAGGTCCTCTAACATTTCGATGGTGTTCCTCCACACCCTGATGGTAAATATTATAATGAAATTGATGACAGTACAGATGTAAGTGAATTGGCACAATTTGCAAATTTGATACCGGTGATGAAAGTATGGTAGCAACTGATGAATTTAATATAGTAAAAGGCTAAAAACAGGTCATGATATTTTTGAAAGTTTAGTAAGTGCTTGAGAAAATGAGTTGATTGGATAGAAGGTGTACGTTAGGTTGGAACCCAAATTTGCTGGGCACTTGTAGAGAAATAGATAACGACAGTGAAAATGAATTTAATCTTGTACTACTGCCCCTGTAGAATTAGCAAAGCTTCCATGGAACCTGAATAAGTTTTACACACATCATCTATTGCACTGTGAGTCAAGTACTACCCCCATGTTGGAATCGTTTTGACATACTTGTTTAGAGCCTGTGGCTAGTGGATTAGGTTGGAACACGTCATTATGACTCGTATAGAATTTGTCAGTAAGATATAAAATATTGTATGTCAAAATTGGGTCAAGTTAAGATCCATCATCCTGGGCCAGGATGATGGATCATCGTCATGATGCTATGTTCAGTGAATGACTTAATGAATGGAGATCAAGATTGAATGTTACCGTAACACGACTTGACATTTAAGTGGGCATACACATCATGGAAAATTTAAGATTGCCAAAAAACCAGCGTTTGAATGTGAAACGCCATTTCCTGGGTGGTCCCGGAGCTCCCCGGAGCTATCCCAGTCTGATATGCTAATTTCAGACTTTGGCATCAGTCATGTGTATTGAGTTCTTAGGCCTACGGAGACCACGGCCAGAACCGGGCCCCCTCAGAGAGGCACGGGGAGCAATGGCCTATAGAAGCCCCGTGTGGTTGGAAGCATTCTATGTCTGCCATCGACCGGGACAGGCACCCAGAAAGGTAAGCGCCCCAAAACAAACCCCTATTCTGGTTAAAATTGCTACAAAATCCGAACTAGTGGATAGAACTCCCAAACAGAAAAACAAGCAACTAGTGTGACGTCACACGTCACCGCGCCGCTGTCTGCGCAGCTCCCCCTCCCCGGAGGGGGAAGGTGGAGCCCCACCCCCTCCCACGCCGCTATCCACCCATCAGTTCTGAGGCTGGATGTCAAGACACGCGAAAAAAACCGCCGACCGGAGGGAGGGAGGGTTGCCGGGAGCCTCCGGGACTCACCCAGAAAATGGCGTTTCATTACATTCAACGCTGGTTTTCTGGGGGGAGCCCCGTCGGCTCCCCGGAGCTAACTACCCACAGAGGAAGATCAAAGGGACGGAACCGGGAGGCGGACACCACCCAAACAACCAAAACGCTAAAACCAAAGGGAGCAGGAAACACAGCGACCCGACCCCCAGAGGCAAATGCCCAAAAGGAAAAGAGCCGACGAAAAACAAACCGGAACCGAAGAGGCACTACCAACCGAGGAGAAGACAGAGCACGCTGACCAGAAACCAGGATGGTGCAAGCGGCGCACGAACAGGCCGGAGGGGAAACGAAGCACAGACAGCTTACTAAGCGGTGTAGAAAGCAAGACCGAAAGCAAGCCAAAGCGACTCCGCCAGCGCCGCACAAAAGAGAGAGAGGCGACAGTATGTGGCACGACGACGGCCCCAACCCCACCAAAAAACCAGGCCGACGCTAACAAGAGGAACCCCCAAGAAGGTACAGGAAAAGAAGGACCGCCAAAACACCCCATACTGCCGCCAAGAGAAACACGCAGGTGGGACACCGACCACCAGCCGGAGGCGAGACCACGAGGCAGACGGAAGCAGCCCCGACAAGGCCCCTCCGAGCCCAGGAAAAGGCGGAGCCGCAAGAAGATCTCGGGCGGCGACCACCGAACTCAGGTGGTACAAGGAGATGGAACGTCTGCCGAACAGACAAATCCCAAAGCAAGCAAACCCCCAGGAGAACAATGACGTGTCCGACGCGAGACATCGCAAGACCCCAAAAACCAAGTGGCAGGGCAAGCAAGGAAACCAAAGAAGGCGAAGGGTTGCCGCCAGAACCCTACCCGAACCAAGAGGTACGAGCACCAGCAACAGACCGAGACAAAGAGCACACCACAGGACACAGGCCGAAAAAAGCCCAAGAAGCCAAGGAACACACGCAGAACACCCCTGTGGCAGAGGAGGAAAACAAGGGACACACAAACAATGAAGTGGTGGAACCGACCAGTCCCCAATCCCCCAACATGCAGCAAGTGCAGAAACTGACCAAAGGAGATGCAGGAAAACGACTGGGGTGAGGCAGGACGAAAGAGCATACATAAAAAACCCCAGGAGTAAGGACACGCCACTGCGAAACACGGTACTAATCACACGCGCAGTAGTAGCACATACAACCTGGTGGATAAAGACAGGCTGNTTTGCCTATCAGGATGGTTAGATAATAACAAAAAGTTCAATGCATGTCATGTATTTATCCTTTGTTAATAATATACTGTATCATAAAATAATAAAAATAAATTAAACAAGAGTTTATTCATGTAAAAGTACATACATTCAAAATGAGTTACAAACAGAATGTTGGATTTCTAGATTGAACTAGAACATATTATGCTTAAAGCCACAAATACGCACAGCATTTCGGGCAAGATGTGGGAAAAAACACTTAGACTAACACTCCCTCAATAAGGCTCTTACGTTTGTGTTGGTGGTTTCATCGAGTCGCAGGCGCTGGTGTGAGGTTGTCACATGAGTAAGGCACCTGCTAGTTACCTGCTCTAGGGAAATAAATAGTATGTGTAATGAATTAAATTGCTATAACTAGCTTATGTTTGTGCGAGCTTAGAACAGAAGAGAAACCGAAATATATTGAGAAAAAATATTAGATACGGAAAAGTAGTATTCTTTTAAGAAAATAATGCAAAGGAAGAGAAGGTAGCTACAAAACACCTGTGTGAGCATAATTCAAGATAATCACTACTAGTGGGAAAAGAAGCACTTGCTTGCTTTCACCATAAGAACTTTTCAGTGAGTGGTAACTGTTTATTGTGAAGTTATTCACAATGTATGCCGGTGGAAAATAAGCCCGAGATGATGATCATGGATCATTGTAATCAATAGTCATTATCATTATAACCATCATTGTTGATTATTGATTGTTAAACGGCCATCATCATCAGGGTGTAATGTTAATTTACATCAATTTACTGGAGGGGCCCACTAACACTAGTGGCTTTGATGAGAACAGGAAGCCGGCAGCTTGTCATAGATCCCCCGACCCATTTTCCTTGATGATTTTTTCCAGTTGTAATTTAAAATTTAACAAAGTTTTGGCATTTACGGTTTTGGCGGGTAAGCAGTTCCATGGGTTTATAACCCTGTGGGTGAAAAAGCATCTCCTGTTCTCAGTCCTACATTGTGGCTTGTTGAGCTTGAAATCATTGCTTCTTATTTGTGTTACAAATGACCTTTTGAAGAAGTAGTCTGGGTCAATCAACCCTGTTGGGTTTGGTTTGCAGTGTTGTTAGCCCTAAGTACCTGTACTTGAAGTACTTTAGTACCTGAAAGATGGTTACCTTACCTTGAGGTTACTTTGAGATGATTTCGGGGCTTAGCATCCCCGCGGCCCGGTCCTCGACCAGGCCTCCTTTTTGTTACACACCCCCAGGAAGCAGCCCATAGCAGCTGTCTAACTCCCAGGTACCTATTTACTGTTAGGTGAACAGGAGCATCAGGATGAAAGAAACTCTGCATGTTTGTTTCCGCCTCTACCGGGGATCAAACCCGGAACCTCAGGACTACGAATCCTGAGCAGTGTCCACTCAGCTGTCAGGCCCCCCCAGTCAGCTGGTATTTAGACTTAGGAAACTCAAATGCATTCTTTACTATTTCATTTTTAGCAGTTGATCATTCTGATAGCCAAAACAATAACAAAAGACCTTATCTGATATGTTGTTGACTTTACATTTTGGCTTCAACACCACTTGTTAGAAATCAATAATATAATGATCATGTCGAGTGATTACATCAAGCAGTGAGACGAGAGGGTGAAAATGGCAATTACAAGTTGACATGCACAGAATGCATAGGCAGTACTGTAACCAGGTTATAGGATGGTTTATAAGTTTCTTCTTGGTGCATTCTTACTTTCCTTCTGTGAAATTACTTTCTTTTAAGTTTCTTCAAGTGTGTAACCCCTAGTCACTTTGTATGTTTCATAAAAGCACTTGCTTGTCATGTGTGCTAATAAATATTCCTCTAAATTTTTATATAATCTCTCTCATTATGTCTAATTGATATCACAGTGGGCAATACTCATCCTTAATCCATGTGCACAAAATTTAGTGTCCAAAAATGTAAGTTCTCTGAATTTTACTTCACACTAATTATGTTCCATGTTGCAATCTTGAGTTCACTCGTGAATTAGCTGTACTATTTTCTTAATGGTCAGTAAAGACAAAGAAAGGAATTATCCAGCTGAGGGTGTAAACCCTGGCTTCAGCATCTATTTAGATTCAAGTTCAAGTGAACTTGAACTTGGCTGTATTGCTTAAAGGCAACTTTGTGAGAGATGCTACTCTCATATGTGGTCTAATGGCTCACACTCTGAAATCTTGCTTGAACAGTTTTTAAAAGTTTTCATAAAAAATGCTCCAGCATGAAATATTAACCAAGATTCTGATACTTAACTTCACAGGTGAAGAGTGAACTCGAGTCCCTGAGACAACGGCACCAAGAGGAAGATGCAGGCCTTAGCGAAGACGTGTCAAAGGAAGTTGCGAAACTCCGGGATGCTGTGTACCGCTGCAATGAGGAGGTTAACTTTATTTATATAATTGATTTTTAAACTTGTTTGTTTTGCCATTTTAATTCACTTTGACTCAAAATGTTTTGTTTTAATTTGTGCATTAAATAAATTGACATATAGCTTTTACTATCTTGCAAAACTATGGGATGTGTAAAAAAAAGTGTTGGTTTCTATTATCTTGCTTACACTGTAAACTGTGTACATCAAAATGTAACTTGTATTTTTCACTGTATCTATCCACAAGCAGAAAAAAAAAGGAAAAAAAATGCGTGTGTGTGCACACACACACACACACATACATACATACATACATACATACATAAATACACACTTCAACCAGAGAGCTGAAGCTCAACCCCCACAACCCCTAGGTGAGTTCATACACATCAAAATGGATATCATCAGTGGCATATGCTAGATTGGCCAACAAAAGAATTGCCTTTAGAAACTTGTGTAAGGAATCGTTCAGAACCTTATATACCACTTATGTTGGACCAATCCTGGGGTATGCAGCT
>WNGS01101344.1:80128-91279 GCA_020271785.1 Procambarus virginalis
GTTGTTAAACAATTTGGCGGGTCGTATTCCAGGGAAAATTACGATTAAGGACCTGCCGGAAACGTTATTTAATTTCTGAAACCTGCAACTTTAAGGACAAGAGATCATAGATTCAAGCTAAGGAAAGAGGTGCCAGAAAAAAATTTGAAAGTTTTCTTTTGCAAAGAAAATGGTAGGCAGTTGGAACAAGTTAAATGAGAAAGCTGTGGATCTCAAAATTTTCACTAGTGTCAAAGCTTCATATGAGTGAGAGTACTGGGAAGATTGGACACCACTAGCATAGCTCTCATCCTGTAACTACACTTAGGTAGTTACAGTTGAGAACTGTGCTTCTCCAAGATGACTTAAGTAAGCTGCAGAATTGGTCCAAGAAAGAGCTACTGAAATTCAACACCCGCATGTGTAAGGTGATGGAATAAGAACAGATGAAGGAGACCAAAAAGGACAGTATGCAAATAAAAGGAAACTACCTCCCTGTAATGACTATAGAGAAAAACCTGGGAGTGGATATAACACCTAACCTAACTCCAAAGGCTCATATAAATTTGATAATGTCAGCATACACTCTGCATTGAAATGTCAGAAAAATCATTTAGGAACCTAAATAAGGAAGCATTTAGTGCACTGTACACCTTCTATGTGAGACCAGAGACCAGTATGGTGCTCATTGTAGATCCCCCATCTAAACACAGAAAGAAATAGAACTCAAAAAGTCCAGAATGGCAATGAGGCTCATCTCAGAATTGCAAGGGATGGAGGTATGAAGAGAGACTGAATGAACTAAACCTGTTGAGGCTAGAAAACAGGAGAGATATGATAGACACATTATTCTTAGCGGGGAATTGACAGAGTGGAAAAAGAGGAAATGTTCACAATAGAACAAGAGAGGGTGCATGAAAGCTTAAGACTCAGACGAGTCATAATGTTAGAAAGTTCCCTTTTAGTGTAAGAGCAGTGGGAAAATGGAATAAACTAAGGGAGTAGGTTGTAGAAGCAAATGCCATTCACAATTTTAAAAGTAGATATGATAAGGAAATAGGGCAAGATTCATTGCATTAGACAACTGGTGGCTAGAAAGGTGGGGTCCAAGATCTTTGATCTGACTCTGAAACTCTTAGATGCTTAGAGCCCAAGCCAGGGAATAAAACCCTGGCCTGATGCAGGGCAAACACACTAGGAGGGGCAATTTTTTTTTTTTTTACGTGAATTCACCAAATCTAACAACTCACGTTCCCTAAAACCTAGGGGCCAACTCTTGGGTCATACACTTGAACAGAAAATTTTTCTTTTGCAAACAGAGTGGTAGACCGTTGGAACAAGTTAAGTGAGAAGATTGTGGAGGCCAATATCGTCAGTAGTTTCAGAGTGTTATACGACAGAGTACTGGGAAGACAGTACACCACGAGTGTAGCTCTCATCCTGTAACTACACTTAGGTAATTACACTTTTGGAATTATCACGCCGCAAACCACAAATGCAGGAAAACAACCCTTCAGAGCGGCAGGTCTCTGATAAGCCTCTGTTCTTGAGGCCGGCTCAGATAACAGAGACTCAGTGGATGTAAATGTTTCATGAATCAGTGTTGAGGATGTCACCAATCCGGCAGGCAGAGACAGCATGATCTTCGGTATGAAGCATGCCAATGACTTTGGCACGTGTAGTGAGAGCAGGCTCGATGGATCGAACCATTATGAGCCGCACCACAACTCCACAGGGGAGTTACCAAGGCCTGAAGGATGTACCCATGATAGATATCCTGGTTCTAGGGACACTTTGCCAGAAGAACAGACACTGAAAGCATTCTAGAGATTAAACTTGGCATGAAGTGTGTCCACAGTATGCTGTGTAAACCAGCATGCAACCGCTAGCACACCCCACAACAAAACAAACAGAACGCCCCCACCGTAGGGTCCTGCAGAGGAGTCGACGACTTGTGCACTATCCAGCCTATTTGCAACGGGGGGGTGGGGAAGAGTTTCATGCTAATTTCTTAAGAACCAATAGTATCCAATGAATCACATGGGTAGTTATTTGCCTGTTTTGGTGCTTCATTTTTGTGAACCTTGCGGTTGTCTGTATTGCTTTGCTGACTTCTTGGATGTTTTCTCAGTGTGGGTGATTTTAAAAATCCCCGCTCTAAAAGCAGGATGCTGCTTCTGAAAACTTTCCTTATTAAGACTACTCAATAGCTCAGTTGATAGAGCTTCAGCCTCACACGCGTGGGGTCAGCAGTTCGAGTCTCCTAGAGCCCAGGTGAATGGAATCCCCAGCTCTCTTTGCATGTATAAGGAGGCCAGGTTGTGGTCTCCAGTAGGCTAAGCAGGACTCCTATGGCTGATGTGAATCAGTAGTGGAGCCATCTCAGCGAGTTGAGCCTCCAGAGGTTCATCCAGAAAAGACTTTTCGAATAAAGGGGCATGATTGCCACATATATATTTAAATTTACTGACATAAAGTAAAGAAATTCCAATGAATTTGGGCACAAGGAAGCCTCCAAACTATCACGATAGTTCAAGGTATGGAACATACAAATATTTTATATGATTGTTCTTGATCAGTTCAGTGTGTGAGGGATGGTATTCTTCTCTAATACAATTTTGCACACTGGTCATTTTAGACATTATTAAAGCTGTGTTATCTTGAATAGGTTTCAAGACTGCGTAATGCCATGGAGGTGAAAGATGGTCTTATTGATGAAGCTGCAAGCAGAACATCAACTCTTGAACGTGACGTTAAGAGACTCAACAAAGAAGCTGACCAACTTAGAGGCAGTGACAGTAGGTAAGAAAATATATACTGTAGGTTCTTCACATTATAAAATAGCTGAGAAATTGGGTTCAATATTAGCCTGGGACTTTAGACAGGTATATTTTAATTTGCATAGAACATTGTTTCTATATGAGCCATCTTGAGTATTTTTATTTGCGTTTTAAGAAGCATTATGAACAATTTTATTTATAGGGTACGTGAGTTGGAGAAGGATAAGAGAGAGTTTGAACAGCTGATGATGACAGAACGCAAGACACTCAACTGCTTAAGGGAAGATTTAGTTTCGGAAAAGGTGAGTCTTTTTAGGATTATAACTACAGACCAGTGAATGCTCCAAGTTTTTGTTATACCTTCAATATAATGATTCCAGTAGCAACATGAATCATTTTTAAGAATCACGTAATATACTATAAATACAGTGGCGCCTCGATTAACGAGTTTAATCTGTTTCGGTACCGAGCTCGTCATGTGGAAAACTCGTCTTGTGAAATAACAACAAAACTGTCGTTGGAGGTGTCTGAGAACCAGTGGGAACGCTCGTTAATCGAGGGAAAGCTCGTCAGTCGAGACAGATTGTCTGCGAGTGGCTCACTCGTTACTCGAAATACTCGTAACTGGAGCCTCTCGTCACTCGAGGTTCCACTGTATTAGCACTTTTATATCTGACAATATGCAAGATGTATAATTGATTTAGTTGTATAGAGTGCTGTATTTTATTTCTAAAGGTTCGGACGCAGCAACTCACCAATCAGCTTGAGAGTCTAACCTCAGATCTAGCCAAGCTTGGCCTCAATGCTGATAATCTTACTGCCCCTGTTTCCGACAGTGACAATGAGTAAGTTGTTATTGTTCATTTATAGTGTAATAATGTTGGGATTATCTTGCCAATTAATTAATTGATATTTTTTTATAATTATCATTTGTTAGACAGGCTATTAATTTCTAGAATGCTAAATGCAGAGGAATTTTTTTTCTGTTATTTGCTGCGAAGAACATGATGAAGGGTGTACTGTATACTCTCATTATCTGCAACTAATGTATGTATGAAGTTCACTATTCATGTAGATATATTTCATCGATAATTTCACTGAACACAAGCTGGATTGGTATTGACTGTCAGTGCCAGTTTTTTTTTTATGTTAAGGCACATTTTGGATTAAAATCTTGAGTCATTCCGTTTTCCAAACGTTGTGCAGTTACCACCACAAATGAGATTAAAGGTAATCTTTAATTTCATCTACATCCCTAGTAAGTGTGAACATCTATTTTATTCAGTTATTTACTGTATATTTGTAGCTGGTAAGTGTTGGAAGTGCTTAGTAATAATGTTTTAATAAGTAGTTTATGTGAAGAGGACTCTGCCGAGTTATTGGAACGCCTTATTTTTGTATCATATACAATGGTCTTCGTTTGATTTTCATTAATTTGCATGTAGTAAAGCTTTTCCCCAGAACACATTCCTCGCAGATAGCAAGGGCTCACTGTATACTGTAAACTTTTCTGGTTTTAAAGTTTACTTTTGATTTTATAATTTGTTTAACCACTTGGGTAATAACTGCCGTTTTCAACATTAACATTCAGAATGATTTTTTTCTGAAAAAAATCGTAGATTCAGATGAGGGCCATTATTTTTGTTATGTCTTTTTGTTCATTTTTCTTAGCTTTATAGCTGTACTAAGAATTTTTTATGGTTTCAGCATACTAATGTCAAGAATAGTAAGCAGTACAAAGAAATTAAACAGGTACAGTTCCTCCTGGCTGTGAATTCATTAATCGATTCTTTATGTAGTCTTCAATTTTAAATGCTGCTTCATCTGTATAACACTAATTATCTTCCACCTTTTATTGTATGATAGTTTAAAATATTACTTGAACATTTGTAGAGGTTGTATTTTTGGGAACATTGATCATGGGTACGTTATGTAGTTTAGAAACGCAAAATGCTTATTATTTATAATACAATGTAAAAGCAAATTTATGGGGGTCGTAGTCCTCACTTCTCTTATCTTTAAATTTCCATTCTCTTTTTAAGACGTTTGATTTTAGAGAATACCGTACTCCACATGCAAAATTATCTCTAAAAATTTTCAAGCTTATTTATATTTCTAATTTGTTTAATATTAATAATTGTTATTTATTTATGAAGTATGATTTGGATGATAGAGAACATTTAATTCATGGTTATATGCACATATATATATATCGTTCTTCCTCAGTCGTTACAAAGCCTTAGAATCGATGCTTGAGGAAACGCTGAAGAGGAGTGTGGAGGTTCGTGAGGAGAAGATTGCATCTCTGGAGTCTCGTCTTTCTGAATCTGTTAGCAGAAATAAAGAACTTCGAAAACATCTACTGGAGGTCAGTGGCTGAAGGGTGTGGATGTGGCTGATTTGTTAAAAATTTCAGCATGATAATACTATATGGAGAGAAAGAGCATTGTGTTAAGGGGTTGGTATACAGTATAACCACTTGGCAAATTAGGCTGCTTGGTGGAAAATATAGAGTAGTGGCAAAAGGCGTGTTTNTGACCTTAGGCATGATACCTTTACATATTTTGTATGTACAATCGGGCAAGAACGAATTAGTAAGAAATCCAAAGGAAACAAAGATAAATTTATTATAATTTTGAGAATTATTAATTAAGAATGAAATGAGTGAACAACAGAATAGGGGAAATATTTAAAAAAAACACTTAAATAAATTTTAATAGTGATTTTTTTCAGAAATTACATATTTCCATTATGCTTAGTTTCATGCTAGAGAACTCCTGTATAGAGTAATTTTCTAATGTTACTCAGATATTTCTTTGAAAAATTAGTTGAGAAATTAATTTCCGGTAGTAACATTTGATGCACAGTCGAGAATTCTGGGTTCAAATCCCAGGTGGGACAGGAATGGTTGGGCACATTTACTTTCACCAAATGCCTCTGTTCACCTAGCAGCAAATAGGTACTCAGGATTTAGTCAGCTTGTTGTGAGGTTTGCATCTTGGGCGGGGTCAGTAATTCGACCTTGGGGAGGGGGGGGGGAGAAACCTCAATAAAAGCCGGGGACAGGAAGCCAGATAAACTCTGGCTTCCTGAATGAAGCCAGAGTTTACCCTGACACAATGAATTAAAATTTAGATCATGGAGACTCTTGTCCAGATGTCAGAGACCTTTCTTATACAGTACTATGAATACTTTTAATTTTCCTTAGCGTTCTGTTATTGATAATTACAGGCAATTGGGGCCTTCCGCGAGAGTTGTGAACGACACGAGACTATGGAGCACGACTATGCAAGTCTTGAAGTCGAGTATTCAAGAGTGTCCAAGATGCTAACCAACATGAAAGAAACTGTTGCCAAGGTAATTATAATCTACTAATGGAATCTACTAATCCTAACTACAGTATTTGATTACGCATACAGTACGTTTGTGCAACTGGTCTGTAATTCTTAGCCAATGCTTTGCTCCCTCCCATGTGTAAAAGAGCCATATCTGCTGATTTAAGAGCATCTGGTATCTCCCCCGTGTCCAACCCTATCTCTACCCGTGTCCAACTTCTTTCACCCTTCACTTTACTTATAACTAAGTCTGACAGCTGCTTCACTCTTAACAGTCGCACTTGAGAAAAGTGCAACACACCTGTACCAACCCCAAAATAGTGTAGAGTACTGAGCTTTCCTCTGTTTCAGTTGTAATAAACATGAATTCTTTGCACTCTAGACAAATTTGAAACATGGTATTTCTTAAGTATAAATTATAACTTGTAAGTTTGTCAAACGATGTTACTAGCTCATCATCTATAGCCAAACATTCTGTAAATATAATTAAACAAGAATGTAACATGTGGGAAAATTGCATTTTACTGCTCACACATTATGATTCTCTAATTCAATGTAAAATTAAAAGAGAAAGCAGCTAGGTGTACACTAATATATTTTCTCTTGATTCAGACTTGTAACATATCCCTTTTACCTAGGACAAATGGCTACAATAAGTATTCATGTATACATCACTAGCATATCCTATTTATTGGATAACATTTACCCTATTTATCAATAGGATAAATCCCTGTAATTAGCCATAAGAGGTTTGAAAAGTAAAGTGTGTGTGTGTGTGTGTGTGTAATTACCTAAGTGTAATTACCTAAGTGTAGTTACAGGATGAGAGCTATGCTCGTGGTGTCCTGTCTTCCCAGCACTCTTTGTCATATAACGCTTTGAAACAACTGACGGTCCTGGCCTCCACGACCTTCTCACCTAACTTGTTCCAACCGTCTACCACTCTGTTTGCGAAAGTGAATTTTCTTATATTTCTTCGGCATCTGTGTTTAGCTAGTTTAAATCTATGACCTCTTGTCCTTGAAGTTCCAGGTCTCAGGAAATCTTCCCTATCGATTTTATCAATTCCTGTTACTATTTTGTATGTAGTGATCATATCACCTCTTTTTCTTCTATTTTCTAGTTTTGGCATATTTAATGCCTCTAACCTCTCCTCGTAGTTCTTGCCCTTCAGTTCTGGGAGCCACTTAGTAACATGTCTTTGCACCTTTTCCAGTTTGTTGATGTGCTTCTTAAGATATGGGCACCACACAACCGCTGCATATTCTAGCTTTGGCCTAATAAAAGTCATGAACAATTTCTTTAGTATATCGCCATCCATGTATTTAAAAGCAATTCTGAAGTTAGAAACCATCAGAATTGATTTTAAGTGTGTGTGTGTGTGGTGTGTGTGTGTATAATTACCTAAGTGTAGTTACAGGATGAGAGCTACGCTCGTGGTGTCCCGTCTTCCCAGCAGTCTTTGTCATATAATGCTTTGAAATTACTGACGGTTTTGGCCTCCACCACCTTCTCACTTAACTTGTTCCAACCGTCTACCACTCTATTTACAAAAGTGAATTTTCGTATATTTCTCTGGCAGCTTTGTTTCGTTAGTTTAAATCTATGACCTTTTGTTCTTGAAGTTCCGGGTCTCAGGAATTCTTCCCTATCAATTTTATCGATTCCTGTTACTATTTTGAACGTAGTGATCATATCACCTCTTTTTCTTCTATCTTCTAGTTTTTGCATATTTAATGCCTCTAACCTCTCCTCGTAGCTCTTGTCCTTCAGTTCTGGGAGCCACTTAGTGGCATGTCGTTGCACCTTTTCCAGTTTGTTGATGTGCTTCTTAAGATATGGGCACCATACAACCGCTGCATATTCCAGCTTTGGTCTAATAAAAGTCGTGAACAATTTCTTTAGTATTTCTCCATCCATGTATTTAAAAGCAATTCTGAGGTTAGAAAGTGTAGCATAGGCTCCTCGCACAATGTTCTTAATGTGGTCCTCAGGTGACAGTTTTCTATCTAGAACCACCCCTAGATCCCTTTCTTTGTCAGAATTCTTTAAAGATTTCTCACATAATTTATAGGTTGTGTGGGGTCTATGTTCTCCAATTCCACATTCCATAACATGGCATTTATTCACATTAAATTCCATTTGCCAAGTGTTGCTCCATATACTTATTTTGTCCAGGTCTTCTTGAAGGGCATGACAATCATCTAGGTTTCTTATCTTCCCTATTATCTTAGCATCATCAGCAAACATGTTCATGTAATTCTGTATTCCCACTGGTAGATCGTTTATGTAGACAATGAACATTACCGGTGCAAGAACTGAACCCTGAGGTACTCCACTCGTGACATTCCTCCAATCCGATACCTTGCCTCTGATTATGGCCCTCATTTTTCTGTCAGTTAGGAAATTTTTCATCCATGTTAGTAGCTTACCTGTCACTCCTCCAATATGTTCCAGTTTCCAGAACAACCTCTTATGGGGAACTCTGTCGAAAGCCTTTTTTAGGTCCAGATAGATGCAGTCAACCCAACCATCTCTTTCTTGTAAAATCTCTGTGGCTCGATCATAAAAACTGAGCAAGTTCGTTACACAGGATCTTCCAGATCGAAAACCATACTGTCTGATATTATATCGTTTTCCTCCAGGTGTTCTACCCATTTAGTTTTAATTATTTTTTCCAATATTTTGACTATTACACTTGTCAATGATACAGGTCTATAATTAAGGGGGTCTTCCCTGTTTCCACTTTTGTAGATTGGAACTATGTTAGCCTTTTTCCACACATCAGCTACAGCTCCTGTACACAGGGATGCCTGAAAAATCAGTTGAAGTGGAATGCTGAGCTCAGGTGCACATTCTCTCAAAACCCATGGTGAAACTCCATCCGGACCAACTGCTTTGTTCTTACCTTTAGCATTTTTTCCACTTTGTCTCTAGACACCTCTATGTGCTCTATGTTGTTCTCTGGAATTCTTATTGTGTCTGGTTCCCTAAAGATTTCATTTTGTACAAACACACTTTGGAACTTTTCGTTTAGTGTTTCACACATTTCCTTTTCATCTTCCGTGAATCTATTTCCCATTTTCAACCTCTGAATATTATCCTTTACCTGCAATTTGTTGTTTATGAATTTATAGAATAGACCTGGTTCTGTTTTACATTTGTCTGCAATCCCTTTTTCAAAATTTCTTTCTGCCTCTCTCCTCACTGCCGTGTAGTTGTTTCTCGCATCTTTGTATCGCTGGTATGTTTGGGGGTTTGGCCTCTTCCTGTATTGATTCCATTTTTGTGTCTTTTGGTCTCTGGCCCTCTCGCAATTTCTATTGAACCAATCCTGTTTTCTAGTTCTGCATCTCTGTTTTGGTATAAATTTTTTGTGCCTTTATCATATATTTCACAAAACTTGACATACATCTCATTCACTTCCTTGCCTAGCATCAAGTCTGTCCAATTATACTCACTAAAAAATTTCTAAGGTGGCCATAATGTCCTCTCCTGAAGTCAGGTTTTTCAACTGCTTCAACCTCTTTATTTTCTTCCAGCTTATAACGCATTGCATACTTTATTCCCAAAAGACATGGTCACTTTTACCCAAGGGAGGAAGGTACTGAATGTCAAATATCTCTTCCTCCTTCCTGGTAAATATCAAATCTAGCATGGAGGGAACGTCCCCTTCCCTCATCCTCGTAGCTTGTTTAACATGTTGATACAAGAATGTTTCCAGGATGAGGTCTACAAATCTACAGGTCCAAAAATCTTCTGTTTTAGCTTCATATGCTTCCCAGTCTATGGATTTCAAGTTGAAGTCACCAACTATCAACAGTCGTGATCTATCGTTATCCGCTCTCGCTATAATCTCTCTCATTATTGTTATAAGACCTTCTCGTTTACTATCTAGCTCCTCCTTTGACCATGTGCTGCTTGGCGGTGGACTATATGCATTTATTATCATTAGTTTATCATCCTCATGGCAGATCTCTAGTGCTATTATGTCAACTTCTTGTGGATTGGCAGTCATTATTTCCTTCACCTTTAGGTGTTCTTTCACCAGCACAGCAACGCCACCGCCTTTCCTAATTTTTCTGTCCCGTCTCCAAATTGAGTAGCCCCTTGGGAATATGACCTCATTTAAAATAACATCTTCAAGTTTTGTCTCCGTGAGTGCAACAATGTCTGGTGTCTGCAGCTGTATTACATCACTTAACTCCAGTATCTTCGATCTCACTCCATCTATGTTGGTGTATGCAATCTTCAGGAACTTGTTCCCCCTCTCCTTATTCTTCACTCCTCCTCTCTCTATTGATTTTGTTGGTTTGCCTTTATGTACCACTTTACTGGTTTGCCTACCCCTAACACTTTGTAGAAAAAAGAATTGATTTCTTCTTCATTCCTGTTCTCATTTAAACGTTTTGCCTCGGCGAGGTTCAGTTTCAGCTTCTCTCTGTCTTCTTTTGAAAGATCTCGTCTTAACGACCACACTTTCCCATCCTCATCACTTTGCAATTTTCTAGCATTCCTTAGTACTTCTTCCATCTGTTTGGCACCGTTTAGGGTGATCCTCAAAGGTCGATCTTTCCCTTTTACGTACCTGCCTATTCTCCTGTAGTCGCACACATTCTCTATGGTAGTGAGACCTTCTACGAGGCCAACAATTTTATCTACTACTTTCGCTTCTTCTACAGCTCTTTCTGACCTAGATGTTATCTCCTTTCTTTGCAACCAAAAATGATCAGGGACTTAATTCGATCAACTGTGTTTTGCACCAACTTCGGGTTAGATGCCAATTTCATGAGGTGATTTGAGTAAAATGCTATGCCCAAGATTAACATCCGAGTGCCGGCGGTGAAGTGGTTCAATAGCCTTCGGCTATCACTCCATTTATTCCGGTCGTGATGGTCAAGTGGTTTAAGGCGTCCCTTGTACATACCTGTTGCGTTGCTCCTGGGAGTATGGGTTCGAGTCACTTCTGGGGTGTGAGTTTTTCATAGTATATATATATATATATATATATATATATATATATATATATATATATATATATATATATATATATATAT
>WNGS01101344.1:91304-113288 GCA_020271785.1 Procambarus virginalis
ATATATATATATATATATATATATGTCGTACCTAGTAGCCAGAACGCACTTCTCAGCCTACTATGCAAGGCCCGATTTGCCTAATAATCCAAGTTTTCATGAATTAATGTTTTTTCGACTACCTAACCTACCTAACCTAACCTAACCTAACTTTTTCAGTTACCTAACCTAACCTAACCTATAAAGATAGGTTAGGTTAGGTTAGGTAGGGTGGTTAGGTTCGGTCATATATCTACGTTAATTTGAACTCCAATAAAAAAAATTGACCTCATACATAATGAAATGGGTAGCTTTATCATTTCATAAGAAAAAAATTGAGAAAATATATTAATTCATGAAAACTTGGCTTATTAGGCAAATCGGGCCTTGCATAGTAGGCTGAGAAGTGCGTTCTGGCTACTAGGTACGACATATATATATATATATATATATATATATATATATATATATATATATATATATATATATATATATATATATATATATATATATATAGGGGGTACCACCTCTGGTGCAATTATAGGGACCCACAGCCTCAGAGAAGGGAACACAGAGCATTCAGGGAAAAACTTGCCATTTAACTCTGAATACATGAGGGTGTTCGCTTCTCCTACCACCCCCCTTTTTTATGGTGTACACTTTATTAAGCAAGGTTATACAGTTACATATCTGATTGTATACAAAAAATGAGCATTAAGAGGACACAAAAATAGTTCGCTTCCTAGAGGCTGTAGATTTCCTCGAACTCCTCCGACGTTGGGCAGGAACCGAGGATGCAGCGAGCATTCCCCCTCTGGATCGCGACACTGAGGCGCTGAAAGAGAAAACTTGCCGCTCTAGGGTCTCTTGTGGTGTCAATGAGCTTGGAACCAAGATCCTTTAGAAACCTTCTTGCACTCTCTCCCCATGGGCCTAGGGTCTCAGACCCTATTGGAACGAAGTTGTACCGATGATCTAATTGCCTATACTTGGCTGACTTGTCTCTTTCTCTGTGTGTCGCCGCGGCTCCTGCTGTGCCGGCAGAGAGGTTGATGTATGTGGCTGCCAGGGTGGATACGCAAGTATAGTCCCATGCCAACTGTCTGCCACCCTTCCACAGACGCAGTGTGATTCCGTCTGGTCGGCCGGCAAAGCTAACAGAGTCACAGTTCAGAAGGTTGCGGGGCTCTCTCTCCGCTGGACACTGGGCAGAGGCAAGGCTTCTTTTAATGATGTCGTTTACTTCGTCGTGTCTAGTGTGCCAACCACCAGATTTTCCACAGTGCAGGCCATGCAATCCATATTCGTCAGCATCTGCCTCGCCGCAAATACACCTATGAACAGTGTGGATAGGGGCAGCAAGACGGAGAGCGACTGCAATACGGAGCTCCTGCGGATCAAGACGTGTGCCTGTCGCAGACATAGGGATTGCCAAAAGGAAGTCCCCTGCATGGGGAGCCTGCACAGCTGTGAGGCGTGCACGATCACTGGGGGTTGTTGCTGCCTCCAGCAAAGCTGTGGCTTCTTTGTCTGCAATGGGGCTGTCCCAACTGGATTGTTTCTTGGCTTTCGGCATGGCTGGTCTGAGTGCTGGGTCTGCCATGGCACCCCATTTCGTGTCGCATTCCGTGTAGTGGGGGTCCTGTATCCCCGCTACATCACTGAGGGTGTCAGGTAGAATTTCCCTAACCAGGTCATCTGATGCTGAGGAGGAAGACAGGAAGGCTGGGACAGCAATTTGGGTGGCGGTGCGGACACCCAAGCCACCGAGCCTAACAGGAAGAGTGGCTTGTTTCCACTGGCACTCGTTGAGGGAGAGATTAACAACTTTTTCCAGCATGGTCTTCAGTAAGAGGTCATACTCTTCAAGCTTTCGGTTGTCGTAAGATGGGGCGCACCTCAGAAAGTAGGTTAGCCTCGGAAGGGATAGGCATTTGGTAAAGAGATAAAAAGCATCGTGGGCATCGATGTCACCTATTCTGTCTTCCATCCTCCTAAGGTCTGCGATTTTCTTGTCAAGGATCTCCTCAATGGCATTAGACCCGAGGGGGGCTCCAAGGAGGGTGCTGTTCTCGGCCCTAATGACATGGGCTCCAGGCAAGGCAGACCTTATTCTAGCTACGATGTCTGGGTTGGAGGAGACTACTTCACACTTGGAAGGGTTCAGGACAAGACCCAGGCTTACTTCTTGCTCCCTTATTTTCCTGATGTCTGCCAGGAGGTCGTCTACGGTGCCAGCTATAGTGCCATCATCCAAAAACCAGATGTTGAACTCGCTGGACAAGCTTTCGGTGATTTCTTTTAAGACTAAGCAGAAAAGAAGGGGAGCAAGAGGATCACCTTGCTGAACGCCTTCACATGATCTGATTTCATGTTCACCAAAGAGCAGTTTTGACTCACCACTGTAGCACGATAGTATGAACGGGTAGAGGGGCCGGAAATGGCGATGTACGGCACAAAGTACTGCATCTCTTCTGACCATGTTGAAGGCATTCTTAAAATCCAGTTTGAGCAGGGCCTTTTCATCAGAAATGTTGGTGATGTATGCTCGTGCTGCATGGGCAGCCGCTTCACAGCCTTGGGGGATTCCAAATCCTAGCTGGATTGGTTTCAGTAATTCAGCCGCTTGCTGGCTGACAACCCTCGTAGCAGCCTTGGCAATCAGGCGTCGGAGAGTGTTGCCAACAGCTATTGGCCTGATTCCATCATCCTTCTTTTTGAGAGCACAGAGGGAGGCACCGAAAAAGAGAGGCCTGATGACCTCAGGTATATCACCAGCCAGGCACATGTTAACGAACCTTGTTAGTTCCATAAGAAGATCTTGTGCAGCATCACCAACCGCAGGATTTAACATTTGCTTGATGTGTTGAGGTTTTGATGTGTATATATATATATATATATATATATATATATATATATATATATATATATATATATATATATATATATATATATATATATAATTGGTCTGAAAGGCAGGTGGAGTGTGGAGAATAGCAGCTCTTGGTCTGAATGGCAGGTAAAGTGTGGAGAATAGCAGCTCTTGGTCTGAATGGCAGGTAAAGTGTGGAGAATAGCAGCCCTTGGTCTGAATGGCAAGTAAAGTGTGGAGAATAGCAACTCTTGGTCTGAATGGCAGGTGGAGTGTGGAGAATAGCAGCTCTTGGTCTGAATGGCAGGTAAAGTGTGGAGAATAGCAGCTCTTGGTCTGAATGGCAGGTGGAGTGTGTAGAATAGCAGCTCTTGGTCTGAATGGCAGGTAAAGTGTGGAGAATAGCAGCTCTTGGTCTGAATGGCAGGTGGAGTGTGTAGAATAGCAGCTCTTGGTCTGAATGGCAGGTAAAGTGTGGAGAATAGCAGCTCTTGGTCTGAATGGCAGGTGGAGTGTGGAGAATAGCAGCTCTTGGTCTGAATGGCAGGTAAAGTGTGGAGAATAGCAGCTCTTGGTCTGAATGGCAGGTAAAGTGTGGAGAATAGCAGCTCTTGGTCTGAATGGCAGGTAAAGTGTGGAGAATAGCAGCTCTTGGTCTGAATGGCAGGTAAAGTGTGGAGAATAGCAGCTTGGCAAAGAAAATACATACATAGATGTGAGACAAAAGAAGGGTGGGGAAGAAAGAGATCGAGAAAAAGAAATGTTGGCAAAGTTGCTCTTGTTTTTAACCATGGGCCAGATTCACGAAGCAGTTCCGCAAGCACTTGCAAACCTGTACATCTTTTCTCAATCTTTGGCAGCTTTGTTTACATTTATTAAACAGTTAATGGGCTCCGAAGCACCAGGAGACTGCTTATAACAATAACAACAGTTGACTGGGAAGTTTTCATGTTTGTAAACTGTTTCATAAATGTAACCAAAGCCTTCATAGATTGAGGAAAGATGTACACATTCATAAGTACTTGCATAACTGCTTCGTGAATCTGGCCCCATATCTGTAGGATTTCCAATTTTTTTCTTCACTCTCTTTTTAATATAAATTATGTAAGTTAAATGAGATTATAATTTTCAGCTTGAAAGTGTGCAGAGTGAGAAGCTTCAAATGCAGTCTGAAGTGGATAGACTTAATCGATCCATGGACAGCCTCAAGTCGACATCGGCACGCATCATTGACTTAGAATCTGAGAAGGAGGCACAGCTCCAGCAGATAAGTCTTCTTCAAAAGCAGTTGGTCACCTTGAAGGCTGAAAGAAGTCGGGCTGAGCAGTTGGAACTTGACCTGCTGACTGCTGGTAATGAAGTACAAAAGAAGAACAGGTTACTAGACACCATGCAAAAGAAACTAGCAGAAACAGAGAAGGACAGAACTGAGCTGGAGAATGAAAATTCAAAGGTATAGTATAGCATTGTTGCTGTATTGACAAATACGACAACCTTGTTGTATTTGTTGACAAAGTTGACAATATGATTTGTCGTATTGACAAATATTCATATTGGTTATCAGTGTAAACCAAAGTCTGTGAGAGCACATTAAATTTTGAGAAGTTAGTACACTTGAACTGCAATTTTACATGAATGTAGGATTATTAATTTTTCCATATGTGTGTAACTTATGGTAATGCATGAAAATGTACAACATTTTGTTTTACTGCCATTATGCATATTCTGTCTGAATATTTTTTACTAAAGTTCGGCATATCGTGACATACTATACACTAAAATCGATAACCAAATTTACCAACAGCTCCAGAGAACGGTGGAAACACTCAAGCTATCTACCAAAAAGCTCAATGAACTAGAGAGAGACTTGACGGAAATGGAAGGGACCAATGATCGTCTTGATCGTGAAAATAAATCCCTTCAGAAAGAAGTGAGTAGCACTGGACTAAAATATTCAGACACACACACACACACACATAAAAATAGTTTTCTTATGCTATTGTAGGATTAAAGGGGAAAACTATGCATTTGCAGACGATGAGACACAATGACGTGGCTGAAGATATGATGTCCAAATCACACACCAGAATATGAGGAGACGATGCCATTTCAGTCCATCCTGGACCATTATCAAGTCGACTTGATAATGGTCCAAGACGGACCGAAACATCGTCGTCTCCTCATCTTCTGGTGTGTGGTTGGGTCATAATTATGCACTTGACTGTGTAACTTAGGTGAAGTCGCAGCCTCAGATAATAGACTGTGACGTGTCCAGCATCCACCTGATAAGTACAGAGAAGAAGAAGAAAGCAGTAACCTTTTACTAATTAATTATTATTGATTACTTCTGGATAACCCTTTGGTGAAATTGGAAATATTTGTTGCAATATTTTGGCAGGCTTGATGCATATGTTGAATGCTATTAGTTAAAAATATAACATGGTTGTTACATAAATAGAGTGGTGTACAGTACATGTATTTTATATAATATGTAAAATCTACCTGGAAGAGATCATCAAGGCAAATGGAGGGGACCTTCAACAAACCACCGGCTTCCTGTCCTCGTCGAGGCCACTAGGGTTAGTGGCCCTCAGATAAATCGGGTAAACTAAATTAGTAGGCAACTTTAGCATAATTTCTGCATAAAGGGAGTTGCTGTTATTTTCACTCAAAATATAAACCATTATTTAGTGTCTGCAAAAATTCTAATACTGTATTTGTAATGTACATTATTGTATGTTTACTGTATGGATTTGTGAGCACCTTGAGGAACATGAAATAGATAAGAGTAGAAATAGCCTAAACTACTGTTATTTTGGGATGTATTTTATCTCAATAAACTTACTTGAACTTCTTCACAAATCTGGACAAGTCTGGTCACTACTGTTATTTTGGGATCTATTTGGTCAAATCTGGTCAAACTACTGTTATTTTGGGATGTATTTTATCTCAACAAACTTACTTGAACTTCTTCACAAATCTGGACAAATCTGGTCAAGTAAAAACATGAAATCTATAGTGGTTTAAAAAAATAACAGTGTTGAATGTAATGAAACGCCATTTTCTGGGCGAGTCTCGGAGGTTTCCCGGAGCTATCCAGGCTGAATAGATATGTATCAACCTGTCCTCTTAAAAAGAACGTCGCATTTGGCCGTTTGCCCGTATGGCCGAATTTGGACGTAATTTGAAAATGAAAAAAATATGAAAATAAATTTAGGATTTTTTTTTCAACAACAGTAAGTTAAGGGTCCTATGATAGGTTAGGTGGGCAGGAAATTCTCATAAAGTTTCAAAACGTTATGAAAAACGTTAATTTAAAGTGTCCTCTCATAACCTCTGCGCGTACGCCGGACGACTTAGATAGAAAACGGAACAGAACGTCACTTTTGTGAGTCGATTTCATTTCAAATTACGTCCAAATTTGGCCATATCGCGCATACGAGCCAAAAGTGACGTTCTTTTTAAGAGGACGGGTTGTATGTATAACTTTCTGGCATCAGTCAAAGTGCTAGAAGTTCTTGCCTACCAGGGACCACGAGCCAGAACCTGGCCCCCTCAGAGAGGCACGAGGAGCAATGGCCTATAGAAACCCCTTTGTGGTTGGGAGCATTCTATGTCTGCCATTGACCGGGATAGGCACTCAGAAAGGTAGGCACCCCAAAACAAACACCTATTCTGGTGAAAATATTGCTACCGAAAGAGTGGACAGAACTCCCCAAACAAAATTATCAAACTAGCATGACGTCATCACGTTGCCGCACCACTGTCTGCACAACACCCCCCTCCTCTCCCCGGGAGGGGGAAGGGGGAGCCCCAGACCCTCCTCGCCGACGATCCAAATGGCAGTTCTTAGGCTGTATGTCAAAATACGCGAAAAACACCGCTGACCAGATGGAGGGAGGGATGCCGGGAAGCCTCCGGGACTCACCCAAAAAATGGCGTTTCATTACAAAACCAACGCTGGTTTTCTGGGGGGAGCCCCGTCGGCTCCCGGAGCTACCTCACCACAGATAAGGGAAACAGGGAAGGATCCGGGTGGCAGATGCCATGTGCCCTAACCTAAAAAACCAAGACCACAGATGAAACAAAGACCCTGCAGACCTGAACCTCCGAACAGGAACGAGAGATAAAGGTAACGCGAACAACCAAAATGCGTCCATGACCCCAAAGGCCAAGACGCGCAGAAAACAGTGAAAAAACCGCAATCAAACAACGAAGGAAACACCCCTGGCCCGATCAACCAAGCAGCAACCCAAAAACCAAAACGAAAAGAAAAGAGACCACCCAGGCCAACAACCAGGATGGCACCAGAACTCAAGAGCAGGCCGGAGGTGAAACAATGCCCAGGACAGCAAGCGGAATGGAACAGAAGAAACCGCAACACCGAATGCAAGCCGGAGCGGCTCTGCCAGCACCACCCAATACGAGGTGGCAGGACACGGTCCCAGACGACGGTCCCGGAACAACCCCGAAGGGAAGACCCTATCAGAGACCGAAGGACCCTTTGCAGTGATAGAAAAACCGAAAGGACCGCCTAGAAAAACCTCACACCGCCCCTGAGATGAAACACGCAGGTGGGAGACCAACAACGAACCCATCAGTGCCAACACAAATGACGAGAAACAAGCACTACGAACGAAAGCACAAAATGCGAATCGAAAAACAGTGACCTAGCAACCCAAAGGAGCAACATAACCAGCTCCAGCTGGGAAGAATGACGCACGCATCCCTGAAGGATCCAAGAGGAGAACTACACAGGACGTGAACCGCAGGAAACCAAACACACCCATTCCGAAAAAGTAACAAAGAAAAACCGGAGCCAGGACTGGAACCCAGCTACCGGTTCCAAGAAAAGGAACCAGTAAGCAGGAGTGGCGGACTGAAAGTCCACAACCCCCCACAGACAGTGCAACACCGAAGTCTGCAGTAAGTCACAAAGAAAAATCGTAGGAACTCGGTACCAAAATGGAACACTGGGGAAGTTCAAAAGCAGGGAACTGAACATGGACAGAAGCCCACCCAAACACCCAACATTAGGATAGTCAATAAGCACTGACCTAGATACACAGATACTAGACTTGCATCAGAGGAGCTCCAGCATATTTCAACAATCCTAAGTATTGTAGTACAGGTGATGATAGTGAGTGGTGTCCCAGAGAACATAAAGGTATAGTGCTTTTGAAAAATAGGTGCGATAACAGGAATGTGCCAAGGGAAGTGAAAAATCAATGAGAAAAAGTTGCCCCTAGTGTTACCAGTGCAGAGAAGAACATTCAAGATGGTCGCCGGCAAGAGGAAAAACAAAACAGAGCTTGATTTTGTGGGATTCAATGAAGAAAGCATTGATATTAGTAGTCTACATAACAAGTTGGTAAAATTAGATACTATAGTGAACTCTCATGTAGAAATAATTAGTAAATTGAAAGAAAGTAATAGAACCAGTGAAGAGCAGGGGTGCCATAGGCACAATCAGAGAACACTGTATAACATCAGTGGTCCGCGGAAATCCAAGGAGGTCGGACCAGCCGGGCTGTGGTGGTATGTGGGCTGCGGGCGCTCCAAGCAACAGCTAGTGGACCAACTCTCACAAGTCAAGCCTGGCCTCGGGCCGGGCTTGGGGAGTAGAAGAACTCCAGACCCCATCAACCAGGTATCAACCAGTAATCAACCAGGTTGTTCAATGTCTCCCAGCAAGCATAAGAAATATTGCCGGAACAACCGTGGACATCTTCAAGAGGAAACTAGATTTATTCCTCCAAGGAGTGCCGGAACCAACCGGGCTGTGGTGGGTATGTGGCCCTGCGGGCCGCTCCAAGCAACAACCTAGTGGACCAAACTCTCACAAGTCAAGCCCGGCCTCGGGCCGGGCTTGGGGAGTAAAAGAACTCCCAGAACCCCATCAACCAGGTATCAACCAGGTAATGACCATTTGAATAGCAAAGCTTTATGTCTTGAGGATACAGTGAAAGACTTGTGCAAGGATAAAAATCAATTGGAAACAAATTGCAAAGCCATGGAAGAAGAAAATAAACTCTTAAAAATAGCTTTGGAAGAAGTTAAAGTAAATTTAAACATAAATGACTACAATAAGTTAGGTAAGGAAATTTAACAGGAGAAACAGCTTTTGTCAGCACAGATGGAGGAAGTTACACAGGGAATAGAACAGTGCAAGAAAGATATGCAACTCACCTATGCACAAGTGGCCAAGGAGAAGGAAAAAATTGAAGAAGCAGTAAAGGAAGCCAAACACTGCAGCAACCAAGATAAAGCAAACATTAGGCTGCAAGTGAGAAAGGAATTGGCATCTAACCCGAATTGGTGCAAAACTCAGTTGATCGGAACAAATCCCTGATAATTTTTGGTTGCAAAGAAAAGGAGATAACATCTAGGTCAGAAAGAGCTGTAGAAGAAGCGAAAGTAGTAGATAAAATTGTTGGCCTCGTAGAAGGTCATACTACCATACAGAATGTGTGCGACTACAGGAGAATAGGCAGATATGTAAAAGGGAAAGATCGACCTTTGAGGATCACCCTAAATGATGCCAAACAGATGGAAGAAGTACTAAGGAATGCTAGAAAATTACAAAGTGATGAGGATGGGAAAGTGTGGTCGTTAAGACGAGATCTTTCAAAAGAAGACAGAGAGAAGCTGAAACTGAACCTTGCCAAGGCAAAAAGTTTAAATGAGAGCAGGAATGAAGAAGAAATTAATTCTTTTTTCTACAAAGTGATAGGGGTAGGCAGACCAGTAAAGTGGTACATAAAGGCAAACCAACAAAATCAATAGAGAGAGGGGGAGTGAAGAATAAGGAGAGGGGGAACAAATTCCTGAAGATTGCATACACCAACATAGATGGAGTGAGATCGAAGATACTGGAGTTAAGTAATTACCTAAGTGTAATTACCTAAGTGTAGTTACAGGATGAGAGCTACGCTCGTGGTGTCCCGTCTTCCCAGCACTCTTTGTCATATAACGCTTTGAAACTACTGACGATGTAAAAACTTCAAACGATCAAACGATGTTTGAAACTACGTGACGATGAAACTACTGAAAGTGATGTAATACAGCTGCAGACACCAGACATTGTTGCACTCACGGAGACAAAACTTGAAGATGTTATTTTAAATGAGGTCATATTCCCAAGTGGCTACTCAATTTGGAGACGGGACAAAAATTAGGAAAGGCGGTAGCGTTGCTGTGCTGGTGAAAGAACACCTAAAGGTGAAAGAAATAATGACTGCCAATCCACAAGAAGTTGACATAATAGCACTAGAGATCTGCCATGAGGATGATAAACCAATGATCATAAATGCATATAGTCCACCGCCAAGCAGCACATGGTCAAAGGAGGAGCTAGATAGTAAACGCGAAGGTCTTATAACAATAATGAGAGAAATTATAGCGAGAGCGGATAACGATAGATCACAACTGTTGATAGTCGGTGACATCAACTTGAAATCCATAGACTGGGAAGCATATGAAGCTAAAACAGAAGATTTTTGGACCTGTAGATTTGTAGACCTCATCCTGGAAACATTCTTCTATCAACATGTTAAACAAGCTACGACGATGTGGGAAGGGGGACGTCCCTCTATGCTAGATTTGATATTTACCAGGAAGGAGGAAGAGATATTTGACATTCAGTACCTTCCTCCCTTGGGTAAAAGTGACCATGTCTTTTTGGGAATAAAGTATGCAATGCATTATAATCTGGAAGAAAATAAGGAGGTTGAAGCAGTTGAAAAACCTGACTTCAGGAGAGGACATTATGGCAACCTTAGAATTTTTTTTAGTGAGTATAATTGGACAGACTTGATGCTAGACAAGGAAGTGAATGAGATCTATGTCAAGTTTTGTGAAATATATGATAAAAAGGCACAAAAAAATTTATACCAAAACAGAGATGCAGAACTAGGAAACAGGATTGGTTCAGTAGAAATTGCGAGAGGGCCAGAGACCAAAAAACACAAAAATGGAATCAGTACAGGAAGAGGCCAAACCTCCAAACATACCAGCGATACAAAGATGCGAGAAACAACTACACGGCAATGAGCAGAGAGGCAGAAAGAAATTTTGAAAAAGGGATTGCAGACAAATGTAAAACAGAACCAGGTCTATTCTATAAATTCATAAACAACAAATTGCAGGTAAAGGATAATGTTCAGAGGTTGAAAATGGGAAATAGATTCACAGAAAATGAAAAGGAAATGTGTGAAACACTAAACGAAAAGTTCCAAAGTGTATTTATACAAAATGAAATCTTCAGGGAACCAGACACAATAAGAATTCCAGGGAACAACATAGAGCACATAGAGGTGTCTAGAGATGAAGTGGAAAAAATGCTCAAGGAGCTAAGTAAGAACAAAGCAGTTGGTCCAGATGGACTTTCACCATGGGTTCTGAGAGAATGTGCACCTGAGCCCAGCATTCCACTCCAACTGATTTTTCAGGCATCCCTGTGTACAAGAGTTGTAGCTGATGTGTGGAAAAAGGCTAACATAGTTCCAATCTACAAAAGTGGAAGCAGGGAAGACCCCCTTAATTATAGACCGCTATCATTGACAAGTGTAATAGTCAAAATATTGGAAAAAATAATTAAAACTAAATGGGTAGAACACCTGGGGGAAAACGATATAATATCAGACAGACAGTATGGTTTTCGATCTGGAAGATCATGTGTAATGAACTTGCTCAGTTTTTATGATCGAGCCACAGAGATTTTACAGGAAAGAGATGGTTGGGTTGACTGCATCTATCTGGACCTAAAAAAGGCTTTCGACAGAGTTCCCCATAAGAGGTTGTTCTGGAAACTGGAACGTATTGGAGGAGTCACAGGTAAGCTACTAACATGGATGAAAAATTTCCTGACAGAAAAATGAGGGCCGTAATCAGAGGCAAGGTATCGGATTGGGGGGAATGTTACGAGTGGAGTACCACAGGGTTCAGTTCTTGCACCGGTTATGTTCATTGTCTACATAAACGATCTACCAGTGGGAATACAGAATTACATGAACATGTTTGCTGATGATGCTAAGATAATAGGGAAGATAAGAAACCTAGATGATTGTCATGCCCATCAAGAAGACCTGGAGAAAATAAGTATATGGAACAACACTTAGCAAGTGGAATTTAATGTGAATAAATGCCATGTTATGTAATGTGGAATTGGAGAACATAGACCCCACACAACCTATAAATTATGTGAGAAATCTTTAAAGAATTCTGACAAAGAAAGGGATCTAGGGGTGGTTCTAGATAGAAAACTGTCACCTGAGGACCACATTAAGAACATTGTGTGAGGAGCCTATGCTACACTTTCTAACCTCAGAATTGCTTTTAAATACATGGATGGAGAAATACTAAAGAAATTGTTCACGACTTTTATTAGACCAAAGCTGGAATATGCAGCGGTTGTATGGTGCCCATATCTTAAGAAGCACATCAACAAACTGGAAAAGGTGCAAAGAGATGCCATTAAGTGGCTCCCAGAACTGAAGGACAAGAGCTACGAGGAGAGGTTAGAGGCATTAAATATGCAAAAACTAGAAGATAGAAGAAAAAGAGGCGATATGATCACTACGTTCAAAGTAGTAACAGGAATCAATAAAATTGATAGGGAAGAATTCCTGAGACCCGGAACTTCAAGAACAAGAGGTCATAGATTTAAACTAACGAAACAAAGCTACTGGAGAAATATACGAAAATTCACTTTTGTAAATAGAGTGGTAGACGGTTGGAACAAGTTAAGTGAGAAGGTGGTGGAGGCCAAAACCGTCAGTAATTTCAAAGCATTATATGACAAGGAGTGCTGGGGAGATGGGACACCATGAGCGTAGCTCTCATCCTGTAACTACACTTAGGTATTTACAGTCAAGTGTAGCATAGGAGGAGGAAAAACGGAAATAGGCAAGGAAAACCCCGAATACAGACCAAGGAGCGGCTGGGAAGAAATGCACACAACGAACCACGAAATGTGTAGTGGAGGGCATGCATACCCAAGGGACCTCATGGACAGCAGGGTACAGCCAGGTACCGAAGATAGGCAAGGAATAAGTGTCCAGAGAGGGAAAAAACCCAGGTGCCGACAAACTAAACCAAAAGCACCGAAATGCGGGGCAGATCTTCACAGGACAACAAAGAACAAGCTACATGGACAAAGGAAAGTCACTGAAGACACGCAAGGTGACCAAACACAATACCACACCAAACACCTTTGTTAGGAGCCATCGACGCAACCCCACCAAGTGGGAAAGAGACAGAGTAAACAAGGATGGAGCAGTGACCAAGGGTGGCACATGCCACCCTTGTGACACTTTTGTACACTAAACAATGGAAATAAATTGGACAAGTCTAGATTTAGGAAGGACCTGAGTAAATACTGGTATGGTAACAGGTTGTTGATACGTGGAACCAATTACTGTGTAATGTGGTGGAGGTGGAGTCCCTAGACAGTTTCAAGCATGGGTTGGACATGTATCTGAGTGGGATTGGGTGGCAATAAATAGGAGCTGCCACGTATAGGCCAAAAGGCCTTCTGCAGTTACCTTTGTTCTTATGTCCTCATGTTCGTATGCACAAGGGGACACAGGAGGAAGCTGAGTACCCAAAGGAGCCACAGACATGAAAAAGAACTTAATCAGTGTCAGAGGAAATAGGAAGTGGAAAGCACTAGGAAGCTACGAGGCGGAGGCAGACTCCACCCACAGGAGCAAACGTAGATAAGACAGAGCCCAGGAGGCTCTGGAAACTGCGCAACCGTCGACCAACAGAAGAGAGGCGGGGCCAAAGAGCCAGAGCTCAACCCCTGCATGCACAACTAGGCAAGCACCCCACCAAAAGTCGAGAACCAGCACCTGGTCGACAGAGTCGCCAGACATGACAATCTCACCTGCAGAGCAGACACACGACCGTGCCACAACACAGGTGAGCCAAGTAACATACCAGGAGCATCGCTAGTGGCTTGAACGCCATGCATATTAGAGGCAGTAGGCATTGTATGTACCGTTACCTGAATAAAATTTGGAAGTTTAAGGAGAATTAGGTCCAGAGACGCACGCCCCGCAGAAGATGAGGAGCAGTATAGAGGGGGAGGAGAAGGCGCCATGCCGAACCATCCCACACCCGGAAGCAAAGGAAAGGACGAAGTGACGCCCCCCATATATAAAACCCAGAACACCCTCAGGATCGAGAGGGCTACAACTGGAGGGAGAAAATCGCAAGAAACAACGTGGAACACACAACCGCACTGCCCATAAACAAAGCGCACACCCTGGCCCCAGTGCGTGAGGTACGAAATGCACCACCCACCCACTGGGTGGCATGGCTCGTACACCAGGCGGATACACATTGTACATACACATAACGTACAGACATCATATACACACATTGTACAAACATGACGAAGACGAGGAACACTGAAACCATAAGTAGAGACGACGCGAAAACAAAACAAGACGAAACCAAAACGAAAGAAGACAGAGGACGGAAGGTAACCAACGAGGCCAACAAAAGACCAGAGGGAAACCATATCAAAAGTCAACAGACGTTCCAATAATATTGGAAGGTACAGTGTATAAAGAGACGCGCGAACCAACGAGAACCACGACTAGCAAGCACAAACGCACGTAGGTACATATGGACAAAAATAAATCCCTGGTCAAGGAACACACAGGGATCCCGATACGAAAGGAACAGTATCGTGATGGAAGCGCGATAAGGGTAAGGAAAATTGGGCGAAACACACCCCCAGGAACTATGGGACCGATGAACCCAAAGGGACACGGAACCGAACCCAGGGAGGGGTATACCCAAAACCAACAGGAACACAGAGGGGGAAGGAACAACCCCACACTGAGGAACTGCCAGCCCCTCACCAAGGGTACAAAGACCCAAGGAGGGCAAACGGGGCCGAGGCCCCCCAGGCAACCCCTCCCCAACCCCGGGAACCTCTACAGCAAGACCCAGGGCCGAGCTGCACCCCCAAAGCCCCAGCTTGACAAGGAAAAGCTGGAGCAGCCGAACAAACACTAAGGAAGGGAGCCCACTGGTCAGACACATACGGCATGGCTGGAGGAACCGACTCGAATGCCTCTGCCGCTACCCGGAAGAGGAAATCCCCCGAGACTGCCCGAGTCGCAACCCAACCAGACCCCGCCCCAACCCCAAAACCCACCTACAGTTCGGAGCCAGAAGCAAGGTTGGAAGTGTGCAGAACAGAAGGGGAAGGACGAGGAGCGGAAGGAGCCAGAGCCGAAGTGACCCCCACCCCCAAGTCCGGACCCCAACAACCAAAACAGGGCAGCCTTGGGGTATCTGGGGCCGCAAACAACCAAGAGCGTTGCAGCAACCTACACCTAGCAAGCAACGCCGCAGCCACCTGCACCCGATGAACATGACCAGTGGCCTGGGTGAACGAGAGCACGTACCGACAACACCCGTCGCACGACTCCGAGTCATAAGAAACAATGACCCAACAGGCAGCATGGCGGAGGCACAACCGGTGAGTTTCACCCTGAGACAAGGGGACAGAACAACCTTCAAACGCACAGGACGTGAGGGGGAACTCCGGGGACACACCCATAGGACCACGGAGATCCCGAGAGGTTTCCCAGGGCCCTTAGCCTTGGGTACACGCTAAGGGAAGCCCAGGCAGGGTACCACAAACCGGCGCCCAAGTCTACCAAACAAACTTCTAAAAGCTGAACCCCCGGGATGTGTCTACTCATGGGGCCAAGTGGGGAGTACCACCAACAGAAAATATCTAAAGAAAAACACCAAGAACAGTAAAGGGGGACCATAAAGGCAGACCCCCCCCCCACCAGGCAAAAAAAAAAAAAAAAAGAAAAACCCCGCAAGAGGACAATGTACCCAGGCGGAACAAAGCAGGCTGCTGTTATTGGTGAAAACTAGCTGTGCGGTACCCCACGCCCCTACCAGTGACGAAAACTACCACCTACCCAGAGACAAACTAGGGCAACAAAACCCCAGCTGACTTCAAGGGTGGCCCAGTACCGAGCAGTACAGGACACAGCGGAGGTAGAACCCAAGGTGACTTGCGGAAGGTGGCCCCAAGCCTCAAGGGCAGTACTTTCAGGGCACCTAGGAAAGAGAGCCCTAGGCACATGCAGCCCGGGTACAGTACTGTGGAATCGTACTCCTGGCTCACACCCCACTGGTAGAGACAGTCCACACCACAAGGCACAGAATTGAAACAAAAACCGGAGCCAGAGGCACTCGACCGGCCAGTAATTCCATCAGCCAAGATCTGCCAGTTGAATCGCCGGCATGGAGGGTCTGGGGCTCCCCTTTCCCCTCCTGGGGACAGGGGGGGGGGACAGGTTTGCGCAGACGGTGGCGCGGCGACGTGATGATGTCATGCTAGTTTGATAATTTTGTTTGGGGAGTTCTGTCTACTCGTTCGGCTTTCGGTAGCAATATTTTCACCAGAACAGGGGTTTGTTTTGGGGCGCCTACCTTTCTGGGTGCCTATCCCGGTTGATGGCAGACATAGAATGCTCCCAACCACAAGGGGGTTTCTATAGGCCATTGCTCCTCGTGTCTCTCTGAGGGGGCCAGGTTCTAGCTCGTGGTCCCCGGTAGGCTAAAACCCCTAGTACTTTGACCGATGCCAGAAAGTTATACATATCCATTCAGCCTGGATAGTTTGGGGAGCCAACGGGGATCCCCCAGGAAACTACTTTCTGAGCTACAATATTTTGCTCCCTGCACAAGGCAAGATGCCTCAGGAGTCCATTGCACAGGATCATAACAGTCATGGCAGGTCAATAATAAGCACCAACACCACAGTCATCATTTCAAACATCCCTGCAGCAGCATAATGACAATAAGGAGATAACATGTAATAACCTGAAGGTTCATTCACAAAACTCTGGCTCATCATTTGGCCCATCCTGCCACCTCCATCTTTTCCCTTATCCTTAACAGGGAAATCCTCTTGTGAGTCTAGGTAATACTAATGCCCATCCTTTCTGTCTNAATATGGTCTAAGTACTATTAACTAAGCACTAAGATTATATTCAATTAGATAAACTTATATGATAAATTTAAGATAACTAAGCAGCAATTGTTAACTAATTTATATATTCAAGTATATATATAGTATATTCAATTTATATGAAGAGGTTCATTCAACCACGATTGAAGCTTTCCCACACAAGGGACACTCATGAGGTTTATTTACCTCGCGAGTGTCTTTATGCTTGGAAAAAGATTTGGCTGCTGCACTGCAATATTAATAAACTTACTGAAATATGAGGCGTTGCCTCACTCTATAACCGACAGACAGACTTATTGGATATATTAAAGTTACACAAGCATACAATTGGCCAATTAATACACTCAATAACATTCAATATACTCTCTGAATGCCGGGTGCCTGTCTGACAAGTGTGCCAGACTGGATAACTCTCTTGTTGATTGATTGATGAAGATTAAGCCACCCAAAAGGCGCGCACGGGCACGAATAGCCCGTAAGTGGTGGCCCTTTTGAGCCATTACCAGTATCAATAGATGATACTGGAGATCTGTGGAAGTGCGGCTGCACCCTGCATGTCGGGAGATGTCTCCCGTGCTCTTGTCGAGTTTAGGACACAATATTTTATATCACAGCTTTGCTGTAGATTGTTCTGGTAGCGTTGCTACATGATTATTTCCTTAATTGCGTTGCAGAAGGATGATAGGTGATGATGGTGGTGGTGTTGACCAGTGTCACTTTGTGTGCTCCACTCAACACTTTCCTAGGAATTTTTCCTTGTAGATATATTGTCCAGGTACTCCCCCGGTTCTAGAGAGTAATCACTGGTGATAAAGATAATTCGATAAGGTGTCCTAAGTCGATTAATGTTCGCTAAGCACCACGACACGTGTTCACTGTTTGTAAACACATGCGTTCTGACCTCGGGCGCCCCCGTCAGTCGCTTGCTCCCGATTTGGCTCCTCCCTCTCCCATGAGAGGGGTTAGCTTTCATGAACATTGATTATTTTTATTATCTAGACATATGATTGAGATAAGATGTGATTTAATAATAATAGATATAGGATTTAAAGATAAAAGTAGTACTTGATAGTACTGTTCATTCTTATTAAGGATTTGATTTAAACCCTACCGGAAATCGATTCAATTGTTCCAATAGTTTTTTAATTAAGAAATCCTTCTAGAAGCTTCTGGATCCTTAAGAGATCATGCACAAAGTCACGTAGGCAACCAAGGGTCCTATGGTCTACGTGATCATAGGCATGGTCATCTAGGATCAAGATTTAGATATGATTTAGATATGATATAGAAATAATACATTTCTTAAATAATAATATAGATATAGTGGGTAAAAATTTCCCACAGCATAGATACAACCACAAACTGATATTCAAACAAACAATAGTAAACATAGTGTGTGTGTTAAAACGAGAGTGAATGGATGTTCGCTGAGGTTATATTAACAAAAAAGGTCCTGACGGGAAATAAAAAGAGAAAATTAACCAAAATCTTTAAATACAAATCCAGACTCGGTGACACGTGACCTATGCAATGTTTACATTGAACAGCTGTTGGCTTGTGACATTAATGGAACAGCCCTAGAGGGCATCGCAGAGTTTGCAAGTGGATAAATTTCGTTGGACGAAAATTTTTATTAGTAGGCTGTTAATATGTACTCACCTAGTTGTGCTTGCGGGGGTTGAGCTCTAGGTTCTTGGTCCCGCCTCTCAACTGCCAATCAACTTTTCTTTCACACACACACACGTAAAACGTAACAGGAAAAAGTCTGTGCTTTCATTAGTAGAATAGTGGTTCGTGAATACATTCTAAATGGCGCACTTAGACAGGTTCTTGCAAGAGGTGCCAGACCAACTAGGCTGTAGTGGATATGTGGGCCTGCGGGCCACTCCTAGCAACAGCCTGTTGGACCAAGTTATCACAAGTCGCGGGCTCGGGGAGTACAATAACTCTCGAAACCCTCTGCAGGTATGCTCCAGGTTGTTCTCCTCTACCATACAGAACCTGGCGGGCTCTACACTCACAGTTTAGCATTCTGTATATAATCAACCTTTTTTACGCTTTCAGACAGTATTATATTTCCGCTTGCCAGGTTACATTAACACATTGCCTGTATGTTACAGGTGACGGATAACCCTGAGGCGGTGTGGCCGACGGAGTGGACGCAGGTGGAGGCTGTACCGGAGGAGCAGGTGCCCTTGGCCTTCACCACCCTTGTCAATCACTGTCGACGCCTGGTTCAGGAGCGCGACACCTACCACCTGGAGCTGCTGAGGGCGCTGTGTGGGGAGGGAGACGACGAGGAGGTGTCCCAGGAGAGCGTCCATCACCTGGGGGTGCAGCTGGCCGACTGTAAGGCCCAGCTGCGGCGCCTCCGTCAGGAGTAGTAAGTGGCGGCGTTGTGGCGGCGTTGTTCTTTTGTTTTTAGAGTTTGCGGCTCGGCGGCTCCTTCGTCGCCAGGGGGATTGGTGCTAGGGTTCTCGTGAAACTTAGTTCTTGGACAGATCCACAATGGCCATGATGAGGGTTCGAACCTACGTCCGGGATAATCCCCAGACGCGCCTTAATCGACTGCTCCACGGCATGGTAAAAAGAATTGTAACCGGGAGTGCTACTGTCCTCACAACAAATCTTAGTTCTTGGTTCAAGATCCTGCCACCTTAACCCCCCCCCCCTGGAGACAGTGTCAGATAGATTATTGTCTTCTTTAAACACTTTTCTGACAGCAGTTATCTTGAGATGATTTTGGGGCTTAGTGTCCTCGCAGCCCAGTCCTCGACCATGCCTCCACCCCCCAGGAAGCAGCCTGTGACAGCTGTCTAACTCCCAGGTACCTATTTACTGCTAGGTGAACAGGGGCATCAGGGTGAAAGAAACTGCCCATTTGTTTCCGCCGTGGATCGGACCCAGATCTTCAGGACTACGACTCCCGAGCGGTGTCCACTCAGCCATCAGGCCCATAGGCCCACCTTCCTGGACGAACTAAAACTGTTTTCCTAGGAAAGGACAGAGTGAGAGAGAGAGACAGAGAGAGAGAGAAAGAGAGAAAGAGAGAGAGATCATAATATGCACATAGAAAATATTGAAAAATAAGGTTCAAAATCTGCACAGGAAGTTTAAAATATATTACAGCGAGATATAGAGTAGAAAGTGTTCGTGAAGAACAACTTGTTGTTGAATGATGGATTTCTAGATAGAGGAAGTGTATACTATGCCTAGAGCCTCTAGTACCCACTACGGGTTATTCATGCCTGTGCCCACCTCTAGGATTATTCATGCCCGTGCCACCTCTGGGGTTATTTATGCCCATGCCACCTCCCGGGTTATTCATGCCCATGCCACCTCCGGGGTTATTCATGCCTGTGCCCACCTCTAGGGTTATTCATGCCCATGCCACCACTTGTGTGGCTTAATCTTTATCAGTCACATGTACCCGCAGCGTTTCGGGCAAGTAAGGTGCTCATTGGCACTCACTCGACACTCATTAATCCAAGAATTGCCTAGTTGTGCTGGTGGTTGAGTTTTGGAAGTACGTTGCTATTAATAGATAAATTGGCCACCTCGGAGGTGGCCCGAGGTAGGCCAGGTAATTACCTAAGTGTAGTTACAGGATGAGAGCTACGCTCGTGGTGTCCCGTCTTCCCAGCACTCTTTGTCATATAACGCTTTGAAACTACTGACGGTCTTGGCCTCCACCACCTTCTCACTTAACTTGTTCCAACCGTCTACCACACTGTTTACAAAAGGGAATTTTCGTATATTTTTCCGGCAGCTTTGTTTCGTTAGTTTAAATCTATGACCTCTTGTTCTTGAAGTTCCAGGTCTCAGGAATTCTTCCCTATCAATTTTATCGATTCCTGTTACTATTTTGAACGTAGTGATCATATCGCCTCTTTTCTTCTACCTTCTAGTTTTGGCATATTTAATGCCTCTAACCTCTCCTCGTAGCTCTTGCCCTTCAGTTCTGGGAGCCACTTAGTAGCATGTCTTTGCACCTTTTCCAGTTTGTTGATGTGCTTCTTAAGATATGGGCACCACACAACCGCTGCATATTCTAGCTTTGCTCTAATAAAAGTCGTGAACAATTTCTTTAGTATTTCTCCATCCATGTATTTAAAAGCAATTTTGAGGTTAGAAAGTGTAGCATAGGCTCCTCGCACAATGTTCTTAATGTGGTCCTCAGGTGACAGTTTTCTATCTAGAACCACCCCTAGATCCCTTTCTTTGTCATAATTCTTTAAAGATTTCTCACATAATTTATAGGTTGTGTGGGGTCTGTGTTCTCCTATTCCACATTCCATAACATGGCATTTATTCACATTAAATTCCTTTTGCCAAGTGTTGCTCCATATACTTATTTTGTCCAGGCCTTCTTGAAGGGCATGACAATCATCTAGGTTTCTTATCCTTCCTATTATCTTAGCATCATCAGCAAACATGTTCATATAATTCTGTATACCAACTGGTAGATCATTTATGTAGACAATAAACATCACTGGTGCAAGAACTGAACCCTGTGGTACTCCACTCGTGACATTTCTCCAGTCCGATACATTGCCTCTGATCACTGCCCTCATTTTTCTATCAGTCAGAAAATTTTTCATCCATGTTAGAAGCTTACCTGTCACCCCTCCAATATGTTCCAGTTTCCAGAACAACCTCTTATGGGGAACTCTGTCGAAAGCCTTTTTTAGGTCCAGATAGATGCAGTCAACCCAACCATCTCTTTCTTGTAATATCTCTGTTGCTCGATCATAAAAACTGAGTAAGTTCATTACACAGGATCTTCCAGATCGAAAACCATACTGTCTGTCTGATATTATATCGTTTTCCTCCAGGTGGTCTACCCATTTAGTTTTAATTATTTTTTCCAATATTTTGACTATTACACTTGTCAATGATACCGGTCTATAATTAAGGGGGTCTTCCCTGCTTCCACTTTTGTAGATTGGAACTATGTTAGCCTTTTTCCACACATCAGCTACAACTCCTGTACACGGGGATGCCTGAAAAATCAGTTGAAGAGGAATGCTGAGCTCAGGTGTACATTCTCTCAGAACCCATGGTGAAACTCCATCTGGACCAACTGTCTTGTTCTTACTTAGCTCCTTGAACATTTTTT
>WNGS01101344.1:113313-129124 GCA_020271785.1 Procambarus virginalis
GGGATGGGACGGGGGAAAGGAATGGTAACCAACGACTTGTGTGAACGGTCGGGGGATTGAACACCGACCTGCATGAAGCGAGAGCGTCGTTCTACCGTCCAGCCCAAGTGGTTTGTCTGGCAGACGACTGATGGACGTGGAACACCGCATGTAATGTCCTGCCACTTTGAAGTCTCTCACTGATAACCTCTGGCTCTTGCTGCTTAGACGTCTCTCTCTCTCTCATCCACTAAAACACTTTTCCTTTCATTCCTGCCCGCCTTGGGCTGGACGGTAGAGCGACGGTTTTGCTTCATACACATTTTTGGTCACCATTTGGTCCGGGAGACATCTCCCGTCACGCAGGGTGCAGTTGCGCCTCCACAGATCTCCAGTATCATCTTTTGATACTGGTAATGGCTCAAAAGGGCCACCACTTACGGGCTATTCATGCCCGTGCCACCTCTTGGATGGCTTAATCTTAATCATCATCATCAGCTTCATACAGGTCGGCGTTCAATCCCCGACCGTCCACACAAGTGGTTGGGCACCATTCCTTCCCCCCGTCCCATCCCAAATCCTTATCCTGACCTTTCCCAGTGCTATATAGTCGTAATGGCTTGGCGCTTTCCCCCTTATAGTTCCCTTCTCCACCCTCCGCTGTCGTGTCTAATCTGTCGCCCATTCTTATAAATGCTAAGTTTAAGTGTGTGAGGCAAGCATTGCACTACGATCATTGCACTACATTAGTCAACATTCACACACGCAAAATCACAACTAACATGATGTATATCAATGAGAAACTCCACTAGGGGCTGTGAAAAAGATTATGACTAATAGTATGCGGCTTGGTGCAAGGTTCCCGCCCACCTCACAGCCCCAGCGGAGTGTCTCATTGGTCAACATTCTTGGCGGGAACCTGTCAGGTCCACCAGCCTTAGATGTGAGCATTTGCAGCCTCGTTACAGCTAGCTTCTCTGCTTGAGCTAGTAATGTCCTCGGTGTCCTCCAGCGAGGCTTCGCTTGACACTATTCCACTTGGTGCACACACTTTCTCCCGTGTTCTGCTGTGAACACTTCCTGGAGTCTCCTCTTCCTCACCTGTTCCTTTATTGGTGTTCCTTCTCATGTATTTGGGGAGAAGCTTGATTTTGTTTCTTTGGGTGGTTGGTGGTGTGTGTGTGGTGTGTGGGTGTGGGGTGTGGTGTGTGTGGTGTGTGTGTGTGTGGTGTGTGTGTGTGTGTGTGTGTACTCACCTATTTGTACTCACCTATTGTGCTTGCGGGGGTTGAGCTTTGGCTCTTTGGTCCCGCCTCTCAACTGTCAATCAACTGGTGTACAGATTCCTGAGCCTACTGGGCTCTATCATATCTACCCTTGAAACTGTGTATGGAGTCAGCCTCCACCACATCACTGCCTAAAGCATTCCATCCGTTAACTACTCTGACACTGAAAAAGTTCCTTCTAACGTCTCTGTGGCTCATGTGGGTACTCAGTTTCCACCTGTGTCCCCTTGTTCGCGTCCCCCAGTGTTGAATAGTTTGTCCTTGTCTACCCGGTCGATTCCTCTGAGGATTTGTAGGTTGTGATCATATCTCCCCTTACTCTTCTGTCTTCCAGTGTCGTAAGGTGCATTTCCCGCAGCCTTTCCTCGTAACTCATGCCTCTTAGTTCTGGGACTAGTCTAGTGGCATACCTTTGGACTTTTTCCAGCTTCGTCTTGTGCTTGACAAGGTACGGGCTCCATGCTGGGGCTGCATACTCCAGGATTGGTCTTACATATGTGGTGTACAGGATTCTGAATGATTCCTTACACAGGTTCCTGAACGCTGTTCTGATGTTAGCCAGCCTCGCATATGCCGCAGAGTTATCCTTTTTATGTGGGCTTCAGGAGACAGGTTTGGTGTGATATCAACTCCTAGATCTTTCTCTCTGTCCGTTTCATTAAGTACTTCATCTCCTATTCTGTATCCTGTGTCTGGCCTCCTGTTTCCACTGCCTAGTTTCATTACTTTGCATTTACTCGGGTTGAACTTCAACAGCCATTTGTTGGACCATTCACTCAGTCTGTCTAGGTCGTCTTGTAGCCTCCTACTATCATCCTCAGTTTCAATCCTCCTCATAATTTTTGCATCATCGGCAAACATTAGAGAGAAACGATTCTATACCCTCTGGGAGATCATTTACATATATCAGAAACAGTATAGGTCCAAGGACTGACCCCTGCGGGCTCCACTCGTAACGTCTCGCCAATCTGAGACCTCACCCCTCACACTGACTCTCTGTCTCCTGTTGCTTAGGTACTCCTGTATCCAACGGAGTACCTTCCCTTTCACTCCAGCCTGCATCTCCAGCTTTTTCACTAGTCTCTTGTGTGGCACTGTATCAAAGGCTTTCTGACAATCCAAAAATATGCAGTCTGCCCACCCTTCTCTTTCTTGCCTTATTTTTGTTGCCTGGTCGTAGAATTCAAGTAACCCTGTGAGGCAGGACCTGCCATCCCTGAATCCATGTTGGTGCTGTGTTACAAAGTTCTTCGCTCCAGGTGCTCCACTAGCTTTCTTCGCACAATCTTCTCCATCAGCTTGCATGGTATGCAGGTTAGGGACACGGCCTGTGGTGTGTGTGTGTGTGTGTGTGTGGGTGTGTGTGTGTGTGTGGGGGGGGGGGGGTGTGTGTGGTGTGTGTGTGGGTGTGTGTGGTGTGTGTGTGTGTGTGTGTGTGTACTCACCTAGTGGTACTCACCTAGTTGTGCTTGCGGGGGTTGAGCTCTGGCTCTTTGGTCCCGCCTCTCAACCGTCAATCAACAGGACCACACACACTGTGTGTGTTGTGGTGTGTGTGTGTGTGTGTGTGTGTGTGTGGTGTGTGTGTGTGTGTGTGGTGTGTGTGTGTACTCACCTAGTTGTACTCACTTAGTTGTGCTTGCGGGGGTTGAGCTTCGGCTCTTTGGTCCCGCCTCTCAACGTCAATCAACTAATATACAAGACAATCGACGGTCATGTATACTGACACTTGCACGGTCATGTATACTGGCACCTGCACGGTCATGTATATTGGCACCTGCACGGTCATGTATACTGACACCTGCACGGTCATGTATACTGGCACCTGCACGGTCATGTATACTGACACCTGCACGGTCATGTATACTGGCACCTGCACGGTCATGTATACTGACACCTGCACGGTCATGTATACTGACACCTGCACGGTCATATATACTGGCACCTGCACGGTCATGTATACTGACACCTGCACGGTCATGTATACTGGCACCTGCACGGTCATGTATACTGACACCTGCACGGTCATGTATACTGACACCTGCACGGTCATGTATACTGGCGCCTGCACGGTCATGTATACTGGCGCCTGCACGGTCATGTATACTGACACCTGCACGGTCATGTATACTGACATCTGCACGGTCATGTATACTGACACCTGCACGGTCATGTATACTGGCGCCTGCACGGTCATGTATACTGGCGCCTGCACGGTCATGTATACTGACACCTGCACGGTCATGTATACTGGCACCTGCACGGTCATGTATACTGACACCTGCACGGTCATGTATACTGACACCTGCACGGTCATGTATACTGGCGCCTGCACGGTCATGTATACTGACACCTACACGGTCATGTATACTGGCGCCTGCACGGTCATGTATACTGACACCTGCACGGTCATGTATACTGACACCTGCACGGTCATGTATACTGACACCTGCACGGTCATGTATACTGGCGCCTGCACGGTCATGTATACTGGCACCTGCACGGTCATGTATACTGGCACCTGCACGGTCATGTAGACTGGCACCTGCGCGGTCATGTATACTGCACCTGCGCGGTCATGTATACTGACACCTGCGCGGTCATGTATACTGGCACCTGCACGGTCATGTATACTGGCACCTGCACGGCCATGTATACTGACACCTGCACGGTCATGTATACTGGCACCTGCACGGTCATGTATACTGACACCTGCACGGTCATGTATACTGGCACCTGCGCGGTCATGTATACTGGCACCTGCACGGTCATGTATACTGGCACCTGCACGGTCATGTATACTGGCACCTGCACGGTCATGTATACTGGCACCTGCACGGCCATGTATACTGGCACCTGCACGGATATACGTTATACTGATTAGCACCTATTAATTATTTTTCTAAAAAGGACATTTAAAATTTTGATGAAAGCGTCATTTCGTATAATAAATTAGTTGTAATGTCCTGGTAATTATATAATAATAATTATTATAATTCTGTATCACATGTTTAAATGTTTTTGATCTCACGAGAATATTACCATATATATATATATATATATATATATATATATATATATATATATATATATATATATATATAATGAGGTCAATATATATGAGGTCAATATATATAATGAGGTATATCACAACGAGGTCAATGACATCATCAAGAGAAGCCTCGTCTCAGCTAAGTGCCCAGCGGAGAGAGAACCTCGCATCTTAGGGTCCAAACCCGGATTTCCCCGCACTTCGCCCTGATGGCATCACCATATACTCATGAAGGAGGGTAGACAGTTGGTGTGGGACTACACATGTGTATCCACCCTGGCTGACACCTATGTACACTTCGGAGCTGATCAAGCAGGTGGGGCAGCCAACCACAGGGAAACAGCAAAATCTCTCAAATACAGGCGACTGGCAGGTCAATACCTCTTTGTTCCCATAGCGTCTGAGACGCATGGCCCCTGGGCAAGAGTGCCTTGGGATTTCTCAAGGAATTGGGTTCCAAGCTCATTGACGTCACCAGAGACCCAAGGGCTTGCAGTTTTTTGTTTCAGCGCCTCAGTGTGGCGATCCAGAGGGGTAATGCTTGCTGCGTCCTCGGTTCCTGTCCGGAAGCGGAGGAGCTTCAAGAGATCCATAACCTTTAGGCATTTGTCTTGTATGTTTTGTAACCTTTAAATACACAATAAAGCATAGAGAAAAAAAAAGGAAGGGGGTGGTAGGAGAAAAGCACACAGAAACTGTATTGGAGGGACCCACATTCCCTCCAATGCGTTATGTGTGATTTCCTCCGAGGCTATGGGTCCCCCTTCTTCCAGCCAGAGGTGTGGTACTCCCTTCCATGTTATATATATATATATATATATATATATATATATATATATATATATATATATATATATATATATATATAATATTATATATATGTCGAGTGCAAGGACTCACGTTCACATCTCAACATTCCTGTCACAGTTGTCATTTGTTCTTGAAATTTTTTCGGGTAACGGTCTCTGCGTAATGACAATCTGCTAGTTTATATATATATATATATATATATATATATATATATATTATATATATATATATATATTATATATATGTATATATATATATATATATATATATATATATATATTTATATAATGTTTACATAGATGTAGGTCTGCAACAACACAAACTTCATATTTTCTATGCTACCATCATGATTTCAATTTGTACTTTGAGCGTATCGTAGCCCGTGCGAGTTTATGAATGCTAAACCATCCGCCATTGTTATTTACTCTCCAGTAGGGCTGTACATATAATAGCATAAGCTACTCTATCCCTTTGAGATGTATTTCTTTCTTGTGTCAATAAACATACTTGAACTTGGCCAGTGCTAGATAAAGCGACACATCTCCCTGAAGACAGCAATGACGATACCAGTTAGTACAAGAACGCATACAAACTGAGCCACAAATTTCCAGTAAAACCGTTGGTTTCGCTTGTGTATTTGAAACTTTGAATGCTTGTGTAGCCTAACATGACATACAGAGATGCATTAAGTGTAAGGGGACAAGTTGATTCTTGATCTCACTCAATGAGAACCTCGGTCTATGTTCTCATTGTCGATGTACTTGAGTATATCTTGAATGTTCTGATCATATCCCCTCTGACTTTTCAAACAGTTTGATATTTAATTACCTAAACTTAGGTTCATCGTTCTGCTCCTTTCAGGGATTCGCCTTGTGTCAAATCTTTGTTCTTTCTCAAGCTTCTTGAAATGTTTGAGATGGTGTGATTTACACGCTAATGCTGCATGATAGTGATTGTACATAGATTGTGTACATTATCTCAAAAGAACAAAAGAATCTTTTCTCAATCTTTGGCGGCTTTGTTTACAATTATTAAACGGTTAATGAGCTCCGAAGCACCAGGAGGCTGTTTATAACAATAACAACAACAGTTGATTGGCAAGTTTTCATGCTTGTAAACTGTTTAATATATGTAACCAAAGCCGTTAAAGATTGAGGAAAGATGTACACGTTCGTAAGTACTTGCGTAACTGCTTCGTGAATCTGGCCCCAGGTTTGTAAGTGCTTGCGTAACTCTTCGTGACTCTGGCCCCAGGTTCGTAAGTGCTTGCGTAACTGCTTCGTGACTCTGGCCCCAGGTTCGTAAGTGCTTGCGTAACTGCTTCGTGAATCTGGCCCCAGGTTCGCAAGTGCTTGCGTAACTGCTTCGTGAATCTGGCCCCAGGTTCGTAAGTGCTTGCGTAACTGCTTCGTGAATCTGGCCCAGGTTCGTAAGTGCTTGCATAACTGCTTCGTGAATCTGGCCCCTGGCAGGTTCCTAAGATCAGTTACGGCCTTTATCACATGACAATACATTGTATTTAGTTGGAGCACTGTGACCTCTCTCGTAGATTTGGGTACAACATTCACATGTACTTTTTACTTTAAATGTTTGTTCTTGGGAACACCCAGCGCATGGGTTCGAGCCCTCATCATGGCTCCTGGAGATTTGTTCATTGACATATCACGATAATGTGATTTCTCTGTGTTATAACAAATTAATTCTTTACATTTTGTAGCTTTTTGCTATTACATAATTGTTTATATTTGTTTTTCAGTGAGGAGAAAGCTGAGAGTTTGGCGGAGTACAAGGATGAGTTGGACCAAACCAAGACGGTGGTAGGGCGGCTGAGACAAGAGGTAGGCTGCGCACGCTTCCACCGCAAGCTTAGTTCTCTTGTTGTGATAGATTCAGCTCCTCGGAACAAGTTCCAAGTAGCGGAGCCGGTCGGCCGAGCGGACAGCACACTGGACTTGTGATCCTGTGGTCCCGGGTTCGATCCCAGGCGCCGGCGAGAAACAATGGGCAGAGTTTCTTTCACCCTATGCCCCTGTTACCTAGCAGTAAAATAGGTACCTGGGTGTTAGGGGCTGCTTCCTGGGGGTGGAGGCCTGGTCGAGGACCGGGCCGCGGGGACACTAAAGCCCCGAAATCATCTCAAGATAACCTCAAGATAGCACGGGCTATGGTGAGCCCCGTAGTGGACTTACCTGGTACAGGAGCGGTGCGGCCTAGTTCTTTGTGCACGTAAACTAATATGTCTTCAAGGGAGGGATCATCTATCAGGGGAAAGCGCCAAGCCATTACGACTATATACCTCTTGGAAGCAGCCAGGATAAGGATTTGGGATGGGACGGGTTAAGGAATGTCTTCAAATTTTAATTTATTTACAGTATCCAGCGATTGAAATTTTATTAAGTTGTAGAAAGTAAAAGCAGTGGCTCTTTGACTTATGATAAAGGAGAATTTCAACAAATTAGCTGCAGCCCATCTGTACACAAACAATATTTACTGTTTATTTATTTGTATAACCACTGTGAAAACGGACTTAAATAGGGAATATAGTAATTTTTTTTAGATTCATACACATTAGTAAGGAAATACTTACATTTCTTGCGCCTCAGTTGATTTGCCGGCCTACTAGATGGCCTGTGGCTAGGTAACCAAGTTGTTGGTACATCCGGTGGGGCGTAGGTATCACAGTCTAGCTGATCAGCGGACTATTTGGAAGAACGTGCCCTCTTGGAGACGAAGAACGTGCCTCTTTGAGACGAGGAACGTGCCCTCTTTGAGACGAGGAACGTGCCCTCTTTGAGACGAGGAACGTGCCCTCTTTGAGACGAGGAACGTGCCCTCTTTGAGACGAGGAACGTGCCCTCTTTGAGACGAAGAACGTGCCCTCTTTGAGACATGGAACGTGTTCTCTTTGAGACGAAGAACGTGCTCTCTTGGAGACGAAGAACGTGCTCTCTTGGAGACGAAGAACGTGCTCTCTTGGAGACGAAGAACGTGCTCTCTTGGAGACGAAGAACGTGCTCTCTGGAGACGAAGAACGTGCTCTCTTGGAGACGAAGAACGTGCTCTCTTGGAGACGAAGAACGTGCTCTCTTGGAGACGAAGAACGTGCTCTCTTGGAGACGAAAACGTGCTCTCTGGAGACGAAAAACGTGCTCTCTTGGAGACGAAGAACGTGCCTTCTTTGAGACGAAGAACGTGCCTTCTTTGAGACGAAGAACGTGCTCTTGGAGACGAAGAACGTGCCTTTTGAAACGAAGAACGTGCCCTCTTGGTGACGAAGAACGTGCCCTCTTTGAGACGAAGAACGTGCCCTCTTGGAGACGAAGAACGTGCCCTCTTGGTGACGAAGAACGTGCTCTCTTGGTGACGAAGAACGTGCTCTCTTGGTGACGAAGAACGTGCTCTCTTGGTGACGAAGAACGTGCTCTCTTGGTGACGAAGAACGTGCCTTCTTGGAGACGAAGAACGTGCTCTCTTTGAGACGAAGAACGTGCCTTCTTGGAGACGAAGAACGTACCTTCTTGGTGACGAAGAACGTGCTCTTTTGGTGACGAAGAACGTACCTTCTTGGAGACGAAGAACGTACCTTCTTGGAGACAAAGAACGTGTTCTCTTTGAGACGAAGAACGTACCTTCTTGGAGACGAAGAACGTACCTTCTTGGAGACGAAGAACGTGCTCTCTTTGAGACGAAGAACGTACCCTCTTGGAGACGAAGAACGTGCTCTCTTTGAGACGAAGAACGTACCCTCTTGGAGACGAAGAACGTGCTCTCTTTGAGACGAAGAACGTGCCCTCTTGGAGACGAAGAACGTACATGGAGTTTCCAGCCCTACGTTGTGGAGGTTCCAGCCCTAACATGGAGGTTCCAGCCCTAACATGGAGGTTCCAGCCCTAACATGGAGGTTACAGCCCTAACATGGAGGTTACAGCCCTAACATGGAGGTTACAGCCCTAACATGGAGGTTACAGCCCTAACATGGAGGTTCCAGCCCTAACATGGAGGTTCCAGCCCTAACATGGAGGTTACAGCCCTAACATGGAGGTTACAGCCTAACATGGAGGTTCCAGCCCTAACATGGAGGTTCCAGCCCTAACATGGAGGTTACAGCCCTAACATGGAGGTTACAGCCCTAACATGGAGGTTACAGCCCTAACATGGAGGTTACAGCCCTAACATGGAGGTTCCAGCCCTAACATGGAGGTTCCAGCCCTAACATGGAGGTTACAGCCCTAACATGGAGGTTACAGCCCTAACATGGAGGTTACAGCCCTAACATGGAGGTTACAGCCCTAACATGGAGGTTACAGCCCTAACATGGAGGTTACAGCCCTAACATGGAGGTTACAGCCCTAACATGGAGGTTACAGCCCTAACATGGAGGTTACAGCCCTAACATGGAGGTTACAGCCCTAACATGGAGGTTACAGCCCTAACATGGAGGTTACAGCCCTAACATGGAGGTTCCAGCCCTAACACGTGAAGGTTCCAGCCCTAACACATGAAGGTTCCAGCCCTAACACGTGAAGGTTCCAGCCCTAACACGTGAAGGTTCCAGTCCTAACACGTGAAGGTTCCAGCCCTAACACGTGAAGGTTCCAGCCCTAACACGTGAAGGTTCCAGCCCTAACACGTGAAGGTTCCAGTCCTAACACGTGAAGGTTCCAGCCCTAACATGGAGGTTACAGCCCTAACATGTGAATGTTCCAGCCCTAACATGGAGGTTCCAGCCCTAACACGTGAAGGTTCCAGTCCTAACACGTGAAGGTTCCAGCCCTAACACATGAAGGTTCCAGCCCTAACACGTGAAGGTTCCAGCCCTAACACGTGAAGGTTCCAGCCCTAACACGTGAAGGTTCCAGTCCTAACACGTGAAGGTTCCAGCCCTAACACGTGAAGGTTCCAGCCCTAACACGTGAAGGTTCCAGCCCTAACACGTGAAGGTTCCAGCCCTAACACGTGAAGGTTCCAGTCCTAACACGTGAAGGTTCCAGCCCTAACACGTGAAGGTTCCAGCCCTAACACGTGAAGGTTCCAGCCCTAACACGTGAAGGTTCCAGCCCTAACACGTGAAGGTTCCAGCCCTAACACGTGAAGGTTCCAGCCCTAACACGTGAAGGTTCCAGCCCTAACATATGTAGGTTTGAGCCGCAATGCGTGGAAGTTTGAGCCGCAATGCGTGGAAGTTTGAGCCGCAATGCGTGCAAGTTTGACCCGCAATGCGTGGAAGTTTGAGCCGCAATGCGTGCAAGTTTGAGCCGCAATGCGTGGAGTTTGAGCCGCAATGCGTGCAAGTTTGACCCGCAATGCGTGGAAGTTCAAACCTTAATGCATGGAGGCTTTTTCGAAGCCTAACGCGTATCACATCACAAGAGTCGGCTGCGGTGACAGTTATAAATATCAGATTTCATAAATATCTGTCGGGTAAATGTTACATTATAAATATGTATTCCAGAAAAAAAATCATTATATATGATGGTTATATATCATTGTCATTCATTTACTTTGAAGGGAAGAGGGTGATATTTTCTTCGAGAAATACAACATTTTTGGTCCAATTAAAAATGGTTATCACTTCAGTTATTGATTTATACGTCTTTCCATCCGATAAATTCATTGCTTTTTTACGATTAAAATATATTGGGCATGATATAATTCAAATATTAAACTTACGTGGTTATGAAATATATATATATATATATATATATATATATATATATATATATATATATATATATATATATATATATATATATATATAAAAATATTGACCAGAATTGGGTCAAAATGCACAAATAAAATCCAACAAATCTGGTTACTGGATGATTTTTAACTCAAAACACAATGATTAAAAAAAACTACATTCAGATAATCATGTATCGCACGGGTAGTAGACATACTGCAATGCCAGAGCGACGATGGCCTGATGTTTCAAGCATGCTAACGGTGGCTGAGGCTAAATTTTGTACAAAAAATCTCAATTGATTAATGAGCAACACATGTACGATTTCATGTTGATCAAACCACACTTTAGAAATTGAAGAGACGACGACGTTTCGCTCCGTCCTGGATCATTATCATGTCGAACTTACGATTTCTTGTGATTCCCGCCTCCGAGACCTCGATATTGACATGATATCCAGGACGCTTCTTCGGCTGTATATGATGCCTTTATGGACCTCCAATCTGATACGAGGCAGGCCCCTATATCTGCCCGTCGATCCTCCAGACAGAGGGCTTCACCTGGCCATCGATCCTCCAGACAGAGGGATTCATCTGCCCATCGATCCTCCAGACAGAGAGCTTCATCTGCCCGTCGATCCTCCAGACAGGGCTTCACCTGCCCATTGATCCTCCAGACAGAGAGCTTCATCTGCCCGTCGATCCTCCAGACAGAGAGCTTCACCTGCCCATCGATCCTCCAGACAGGGCTTCACCTGCCCATTGATCCTCCAGACAGAGAGCTTCATCTGCCCGTCGATCCTCCAGACAGAGAGCTTCACCTGCCAATCGATCCTCCAGACAGAGGGCTTCACCTGCCCGTCGATCCTCCAGACAGAGGGCTTCACCTGCCCGTCGATCCTCCAGACAGAGGGCTTACCTGCCCATCGATCCTCCAGACAGAGAGCTTCACCTGCCCGTCGATCCTCCAGACAGAGGGCTTCACCTGCCCGTCGATCCTCAGACAGAGGGCTTCATCTGCCCATCGATCCTCCAGACAGAGAGCTTCATCTGCCATCGATCCTCCAGACAGAGAGCTTCATCTGCCCATCGATCCTCCAGACAGAGAGCTTCATCTGCCCATCGATCCTCCAGCCAGAGGGCTTCATCTGCCCATCGATCCTCCAGACAGAGGGCTTCATCTGCCCATCGATCCTCCAGACAGAGAGCTTCATCTGCCCATCGATCCTCCAGACAGAGGGCTTCACCTGCCCATCGATCCTCCAGATAGAGGGCTTCACCTGCCCATCGATCCTCCAGACAGAGGGCTTCACCTGCCCATCGGTCCTCCAGAGGGCTTCATCTGCCCATCGATCCTCCAGAGAGGGCTTCACCTGCCCATCGATCCTCCAGATAGAGGGCTTCATCTGCCCATCGATCCTCCAGAGGGCTTCATCTGCCCATCGATCCTCCAGATAGAGGGCTTCATCTGCCCATCGATCCTCCAGACAGAGGGCTTCACCTGCCCATCGATCCTCCAGATAGAGGGCTTCATCTGCCCATCGATCCTCCAGAGGGCTTCATCTGCCCATCGATCCTCCAGATAGAGGGCTTCATCTGCCCATCGATCCTCCAGAGGGCTTCACCTGCCCATCGATCCTCCAGATAGAGGGCTTCATCTGCCCATCGATCCTCCAGACAGGGCTTCACCTGCCCATCGATCCTCCAGACAGGGCTTCACCTGTCCATCGATCCTCCAGATAGAGGGCTTCACCTGTCCATCGATCCTCCAGATAGAGGGCTTCATCTGCCCATCGATCCTCCAGAGGGCTTCATCTGCCCATCGATCCTCGAAACAGAGGGCTTCATCTGCCCATCGATCCTCGAAACAGAGGGCTTCATCTGCCCATCGATCTTCGAAACAGAGGGCTTCATCTGCCCATCGATCCTCCAAACAGAGGGCTTCATCTGCCCATCGATCCTCCAGACAGGGCTTCACCTGCCCATCGATCCTCCAAACAGACGGCTTCACCTGCCCATCGATCCTCCAGACAGAGGAGCCCTTCCAACATGTTGCCATACGTATATTTTCCTGGGCTCTGGCTTTATCTTATGTTTTCTGTCTGTTTTCTAAGTCCAGGGTCCTCTTCACGATGCTATGAACGTCTCTAAGGACGACTGCAGGACACCAAGTTGAATTAGCCCCCCCCCCCTCCCCTGCTGTCTGGTTTGTAGAGGGGTACAAGGAATGCTGCTGGAGACCCACAGGCCCAACTAAAATGCCTGCCCTTTATTTCTATAACTGATGTATATAAGCAGTAAGGCCTCCTTTGATGTTGAAGTAATAATTCTCGTGGATTAGCATGGCAGCATCATAGCTCACAACATTGTGACCTTCACCATTGACCCGAGTTGACCCGGCCTCTTGGTTAGTGCCCGACTGAGGCATGATTTTTTATTGTATTGCTGACTGATGTGCTCCAGCAAGATGTTCCAACTGTTGCTGTTTTTCTGCTCTGTTGTGTGCTGCTCTTTTACAGACTAATCTATGACGCTCCCTTACCATACATGCTTGTGGGAAAGTTGAGTGAGGCCTACAACTTCAGACAGACAGACAGACAGACATTCTCACATAGATTTTAGATAAAATTATGCAAAATAAACAACTTATTTGAAGATCCAGATTAAGTTTGAAATTATATAATCTGGATTTTTGGAGGGTTTACTGTAGAAAGATTACATTAAATTTTGTTGGGCTCTTTGATGAACACAGCACAGTACTGTATTTGCTCCGCTTATTTTGTTACAGAATGTCGAGTTGGTACAAGATGCCAGGGCAGCGCGGGCATGGAGGGACGAAGCAGACATCCTGCGAGAACGTGCCAGCCGAGTGGATGCCCTCGAGCAGGAGGTGGCACGCTATCGTGACAAGATGGCCGACATAGAATTTTACAAGACGCGAGTCGAGGAGCTACGTGAAGACAACAGGTGGGTCTGAATTTATTATACAGAAATGCAACACTGAAATGAGCTTTAAATATAGTTTGTGATGTATTTATCCATATTTTATGTAAATTCCAGGATCCTTGTGGAAACCAAAGAGATGTTGGAGGAACAACTGGCCTCGTCGCGAAGGAGAGCGGAGCAAGTCTTGGATTTGGAGAACAACATTCTTCAGCTAAAGCAGACCATAAACCAGATTACAATTGTTAGTATATTGACTCTATCTTGCCTGAAACGAGCATTTCTCACATAAAAAACAAATTACAGTACAGTGTATTGCTTTAATACTGTGACAGAAACAAAGACCAAAATTTATACCTTGGTGATTTGGATGATTGAGAATGTGTTTTAATCTGTCCTTGATGAACTGCAACCTTATGTACTTTTGATGTCTAGTGTAAAACACATTACACTAGAAGTGGAAACTAGTTGACATTATAGTTAACATGAGGCAAGTACAATGCATGCTGCTACAAAATTAGATAATGACAACTGATGGTTGTAATGAAAATTTTTATAGTTGTAATGAAACGGTTATCTTATTAAATAATTCAGCACAGAGGTGAATTAGAATTTCAAGGTGGGGAACCATGGGCAGGAAATTATACAGTATATTTATTTGTTTTACTTTGAATGAAAGTTTAGTTGACCCAACTTTGCTTCATAAAAATGTGAGCGCCATATTTGGGGAACCTTAATATGGTTCCATGTTTCTGTTGATTTAGTTAGGCTCAGGGAATGTCAGAAGGGAACTATCAGGAGAAAGCACCAAGCAATTACAACTATATAGCACTTGTAAGGGGGTCAGAATAAGGATATTGGGATGGAACGGGGGAAAGGAATGGTGCCCAACCACTTGGACGGTCGGGGATTGAACGCCGACCTGCATGAAACGAGACCGTGGCTCTACCCTTCCACCCCAAGTGATTGGGAATATCAAAAATAATAATTTCTGGTGTGACCTTTATGCATTCAAATTATATATATCCATCTAGAATGAGTTTCAAGTTAGGAATTTTCAAGTGTGAAGTGCCCAAAAGGATGTATTAAGTGTATGTATGTATGTATGTTTAACATGTTCAGGGAGTTAAGCATTGAAGCAGAATGTTGTCTGAAGAAAATATTTTTTATAGTTCTGATAGCAGATTTTTGTTAAGTGACAATGAGGTAGTTTGTGGTGGTTGAGTCCCATGCACAGATATTGTAGTGAAAACAAATCAAATCAAATCAAATCAAATCAAATGTTTATTTAGGTAAGGTACATACATACAAGAGATTTTACAAAGAGTGATGGATTTATAGATAGGGCTAGTACATACAATGCCTAAAGCCACTATTACGCAAAGCGTTTCGGGCATGAAAAGCTTAAATGACTAAGGCTTAATACTAATTGAGCATAAGGAATAAAATGAGTTGAGAATAAAAATAAAAAAAGAGTTAAGAAGGGGGGAACATGGCTGAAAAAGCAGCACAAGTACAATTCGGTCGACAAACGGCGTCATTTAAAAAAAACAGACATTGGTTGACAATAGAGGGGTAAGGTAGGTTACAGGGAATTTATTACGTATAGCTTCGTTTTTATCTTAAACTGGTTGAGAGAGGTACAGTCTTTAATATGGTTGGGAAGGTCATTCCACATTCTGGGTCCCTTGATTTGTAAAGCATTTCTAGTTTGATAAAGTCGTACTCTAGGAATATCAAAACTGTATTTCTTTCTGGTGTGGTGCTCATGGGTTCTGTTACAACCTTTTATGAAGCTTTTGAGGTCAGGATTGGCATTACAGTTCAGCGTTTTATATATGTATAATACACATGAGAGAATGTGCAGTGACTTAATATCTAACATATTCAGAGATTTGAGTAGGGGTACCGAGTGATGTCTGGGGCCTCAATGAATATTATAGGGTAAAATTAGCATAATTGCAGACATGGTGTCAGATTTTTAAGAGCCCAACCATTTTGTATTCTTTTTGGTTATTGGATACCTGCTTGATACCTGCTTGATGGGGTTCTGGGAATTCTT
>WNGS01101344.1:163546-176514 GCA_020271785.1 Procambarus virginalis
ATATATATAATATATATATATATATATATATATATATATATATATAGATATATATATGTATATATATATACATATATATATATATATATATATATATATATATATATAATATATATGTATATATATATGTATATATATATACATATATATATATATATATATATATATATATATATATATATATATATATATATATACACTACATACATACATACATACATACATACATGCATACTACATACATACATACATACATACATACATACTGTATATATATACTACACTTGTATGGATCTTTGGAATATTTGTGGCAAGTTATTCCAATTGAAGAAAATAAGTTACAATATTTTAATTAACTTACTACTGTATTCCGATAACAGGGAACCACAATTTAATTTTTAATTACCGCTCATGAATTTCTATTCCAGGAGCGTGATTCTGACCGAGAAAGATTGCAGGAAGTGATGGAAGAGAACGCTCAGCTGCAACTCAGCACCAAAAACTCTCTTAGTGAATCTGCCACACTGGTGGCTCAGCTCGACCATCTAAAGTCCCAGCAACCTTTGAATGGCTCTAGCATCGGGAGTGATCTCATCGGTGATGCTCAGGCCAGAGTTCTTAAATTACAGCTTGAAAACCAAAGGCTAGAAGCTGAAAATGAAGAATTAAAACATGGTTCCCTTCTTACTTCAACAGACAACTACTGGAGCTTGAGAAAGAGAATAAGAGACTGTCCCTTAAGGTTAGTCCTTTTTTAAAATCAGTGTTGGTGCAGAGTACCTAGTGAATTGATTTGTTTTGCATCTTGAGTACTAGACTGTACTTACACACATTTCTTAGACAGCATTAGTAGCAATATTTTTTGTTTCCTAATCATGATTTACAAGTTTATTGGAATGCTGTAATTGTTAGATGTATTCCTCAAGTCCACTTTGTTTCATATGGTTGTTAGAAAAGTGTGATCTTCAGTGAAATGTATTTATTAAAGCATCAAGAAGTATATGCTATTCAAAAGTATTAATCAATTTGATTGGGAATCATGCTGAAAACCTTGAGTAATTGTCATTGGTATGTGTTTGCCTCTTTTTCATTAACTTTAAGGGTCTGTGTATCAAAGCATCTAGATTAAAGAATTTTTAAATCTTGTCATTATTCTCTTGAGTAGAATAATTGGTTGTAATAACATGATTTTAGGTAAACCAGTTGCAAGAAGTCAGTCAAAAGGAGCGAGCACATTTATTAGAATCTCAGGAAGAATCGGAGCAGCGGCATCAAGAAACTCAACGCTTGCATCAGACCCTCAATACTATCAAGACCAATTCTCAGCGTCAAATTGACGAGCTTCAGGTGGGTGACTAGGAAGATGCCACTTGATGCACTTGTGCTAATATACATTCCTTTAAACCAATGGATACAAAATCATTTTTATTCATATACTGTATACACAGAAATCACAATAACTTGATGCATCAAATGAACAATCCACAAGGGTCGTGATGAGGATTCGAACCTGCATCCAAGAGCATCTCAGGGCTGCCTTCTTGCAACTCCCAGAGCTTCCTGTCGTAGCTCAGTCAATTAAGGCAGCCTCTGGGATGCTCTTGTACTCGGGTTTGAATCCTCGTCACGGCCCTTGTGGATTTGTTCCTCTCTATACTGTACATAAAGGAGCCTCTGTTCATTAATATATATTATATTTATTAATGGTGTTGAAATTTATAAATGATTTTAGTAATACTGTGCTTCGTAAGATTTGCATTGATCATTTCCGATTCGGCTGTACAAGGAATCAGGATTACGCCATGTGCATAGTATTCAAACGAAACAAAGAATCCTGTTATTTTTTATATTTTGTTTTGCTTGTTCTTCCCATCTATATTTATTTATTTCTTTTCCACACTTCCTCATGTTTTGCTTCTTGGTGCAAGCAAATGCCAAGTGTCACATGGAGCAAGTGTGAAGGCAGTGGAGGACAAAACTTTTAGTAGTAGCAAGCATTATATGACAGTGAGATGGGCCACCAGGAGCATAGCTCTCATCCTGTAAATTGTCTTGGGTAATTACTCTTGGGAAATTACAGTTGTACAGTATATACACACATACGATTATATTTACATACAAAATAATATACACAGTTGTATATACATATAATTGTATACTGTGGTGGATATGTGGGCCTGCAGATCACCCCAAACAACAGCCTGTTAGACCAAGTTCTCACAGGTCAAGCCTGGCCCCCAGGCCAGACTTGGGGAGTAGAACTCCTCCCAGTACCCTGTCCAGGTACAATCCAGGTTTATGCACAATTTTCACTTACAGTAGTTTGTCTGGTTATTCGGAGATGGAAACATTTACAAATTGGTTATTGTGAATTATATTTTTCACTGATCAGGCCATTAATTTATTTAACAGCACGAAAACACACAGCTCCTTGAACTGATAGAGAGTTTGCGAGAGAGGCAGAAGAAGACAACAGATACCCGACTTCTTGATGTTGAGACAGAAAACAAGAAACTCACAGATGTTAATTTTCAGTTGCAGAGTCAGGTATATACCAACTTTACATTTTATTTAGTGTTACTTTGTGGTTAGCCAAATTTGATAGCAATGCATATTTTTTTTATTTCAGTTCTGTTACTAATTTATTTTCCAAGATTAATTTTAGCAATGTTGTATTACATATTATGAAGAAATGTACTAATTTTGGTGGCTATATCACATTTTGTAATTTATTATATATGTTTTCTAGGTTTCAAGGCTGGAGTATGAAAAACAGCAACTGAACAGATTGACAGAACGGTTGAGAGAATCCGCAGATAGACTTTCAGAAGCTGAACATCAAAAAGCAGAAATAGAGCGAGAAAATCGCGACCTTCACAAGGTAAAGTTCTGTTGCTTAAAAAAAATCTGAAAATAGTTGTTAAATCCTTAATTACCATCCTGTTTAATCTCTGAAAGCTCAGAGATTTCAAGTTAAACAGGCATCGTTGTTAAGTTCAATATTATCATAGTCAATATATGTGGTACCTTACCTTACCTTACGGGCGCCTGACAGCTGGGGTGGACAGCTCCTCAGATTTGTAGTCCTGAGGTTCCGGGTTCGATCCCCGGTGGAGGGGAGACAAATGGGCAAATGTTTCTTTCACCCTTGATGCCCCTGTTACCTAACAGTAAATAGGTACCTGGGAGTTAGACAGCTGCTTCGGGCTGCTTCCTGGGGATGTGTAACAAAAAGAAGGCCTGGTCGAGGACCGGGCCGCGGGACGCTAAGCCGCGAAATCATCTCAAGATAACCTTGCGATGATTTCAGGGCTCAAGTCCCTGCGGCCCAGTCCTCGACCAGGCCCCCTAGATAGAGTTAAAGTAAATGTCTAATAAAAGGGAAAACTACCACTGTGTAGTCAGTACTTACAATATTCTATTGTCATATGTTGTCACCTGTAATAATTTCTTGAACTTCATTTTAATACAGAAATAATCATTTAAAATCATCACTTGTCAGACACAGTCACCTCCCAAATATTATTGTGGATATGGTACAGTATTTGATGCCAGTTTATACAATAGTTATTTAATAACATAGTGGCAGTGGCAGCTGCCACTCTATGAAGTAGCATTTAGTGCAGTTACATTTCTGTACTGGTGGTTGGTGCATCAGTCGACTTGGTCATATGCGATTGGTGTAAATATGTTACTAGATCAAACTGAGTGTTGGTTGACAATACAGTGCCATATTGAATGAAGTTGTGTGGCTGGTCTGTAACTATCTTAGTATGCTAGTGATATGCATCATTGTGTTGGATATACCATGTTACAGTGTTTAATGTACTTTGTAATAAATATAGAGTACTGTACAGTACAAAGAAAATATGATAACAAAAAATAAATGTGTAACTCTTTCCTTCCATGTTTCTCATTCACACATGCATCAAACTGAAGTTGCATGTAGTATTCACTTGCTGTATATTTTCTGACCTTAGGCATGATACCTTTACATATTTTGTATGTACATCGGGCAAGAACGAATTAGTAAGAAATCCAAAGGAAACAAAGATAAATTTATTATAATTTTGAGAATTATTAATTAAGAATGAAATGATGTGAACAACAGAATAGGGGAAATATTTAAAAAAAACACTTAAATAAATTTTAATAGTGATTTTTTTCAGAAATTACATATTTCCATTATGCTTAGTTTCATGCTAGAGAACTCCTGTATAGAGTAATTTTCTAATGTTACTCAGATATTTCTTTGAAAAATTAGTTGAGAAATTAATTTCCGGTAGTAACATTTGATGCGCAGTCGAGAATTCTGGGTTCAAATCCCAGGTGGGACAGGAATGGTTGGGCACATTTACTTTCACCAAATGCCTCTGTTCACCTAGCAGCAAATAGGTACTCAGGATTTAGTCAGCTTGTTGTGAGGTTTGCATCTTGGGCGGGGTCAGTAATTCGACCTTGGGGAGGGGGGGGGGAGAAACCTCAATAAAAGCCGGGGGACAGGAAGCCAGATAAACTCTGGCTTCCTGAATGAAGCCAGAGTTTACCCTGACACAATGAATTAAAATTTAGATCATGGAGACTCTTGTCCAGATGTCAGAGACCTTTCTTATACAGTACTATGAATACTTTTAATTTTCCTTAGCGTTCTGTTATTGATAATTACAGGCAATTGGGGCCTTCCGCGAGAGTTGTGAACGACACGAGACTATGGAGCACGACTATGCAAGTCTTGAAGTCGAGTATTCAAGAGTGTCCAAGATGCTAACCAACATGAAAGAAAACTGTTGCCAAGGTAATTATAATCTACTAATGGAATCTACTAATCCTAACTACAGTATTTGATTACGCATACAGTACGTTTGTGCAACTGGTCTGTAATTCTTAGCCAATGCTTTGCTCCCTCCCATGTGTAAAAGAGCCATATCTGCTGATTTAAGAGCATCTGGTATCTCCCCCGTGTCCAACCCTATCTCTACCCGTGTCCAACTTCTTTCACACCTTCACTTTACTTATAACTAAGTCTGACAGCTGCTTCACTCTTAACAGTCGCACTTGAGAAAAGTGCAACACACCTGTACCAACCCCAAAATAGTGTAGAGTACTGAGCTTTCCTCTGTTTCAGTTGTAATAAACATGAATTCTTTGCACTCTAGACAAATTTGAAACATGGTATTTCTTAAGTATAAATTATAACTTGTAAGTTTGTCAAACGATGTTACTAGCTCATCATCTATAGCCAAACATTCTGTAATATAATTAAACAAGAATGTAACATGTGGGAAAATTGCATTTTACTGCTCACACATTATGATTCTCTTAATTCAATGTAAAATTAAAAGAGAAAGCAGCTAGGGTGTACACTAATATATTTTCTCTTGATTCAGACTTGTAACATATCCCTTTTACCTAGGACAAATGGCTACAATAAGTATTCATGTATACATCACTAGCATATCTATTATTGGATAACATTTACCCTATTTATCAATAGGATAAATCCCTGTAATTAGCCATAAGAGGTTTGAAAAGTAAAGTGTGTGTGTGTGTGTGTGTGTAATTACCTAAGTGTAATTACCTAAGTGTAGTTACAGGATGAGAGAGAGGCTACTCGTGGTGTCCCGTCTTCCCAGCACTCTTTGACATATAACGCTTTGAAACACTGACGGTCTTGGCCTCTACGACCTTCTCACCTAACTTGTTCCAACCGTCTACCACTCTGTTTGCGAAAGTGAATTTTTGCGAAAGTATATTTCTTCGGCATCTGTGTTTAGCTAGTTTAAATCTATGACCTCTTGTCCTTGAAGTTCCAGGTCTCAGGAAATCTTCCCTATCGATTTTATCAATTCCTGTTACTATTTTGTATGTAGTGATCATATCACCTCTTTTCTTCTATAATCTCTCTTTGGCATATTTAATGCCTCTAACCTCTCCTCGTAGTTCTTGCCCTTCAGTTCTGGGAGCCACTTAGTAACATGTCTTTGCACCTTTTCCAGTTTGTTGATGTGCTTCTTAAGATATGGGCACCACACAACCTTTGCATATTCTAGCTTTGGCCTAATAAATGTCATGAACAATTTCTTTAGTATATCGCCATCCATGTATTTAAAAGCAATTCTGAAGTTAGAAACCATCAGAATGATTTTAAGTGTGTGTGTGTGTGGTGTGTGTGTGTATAATTACCTAAGTGTAGTTACAGGATGAGAGAGAGAGCTATGCTCGTGGTGTCCCGTCTTCCCAGCAGTCTTTCTCATATAATGCTTTGAAATTACTGTACTGACGGTTTTGGCCTCCACCACCTTCTCACTTAACTTGTTCCAACCGTCTGCCACTCTATTTACAAAAGTGAATTTTCGTATATTTCTCTGGCAGCTTTGTTTCGTTAGTTTAAATCTATGACCTTTTGTTCTTGAAGTTCCGGGTCTCAGGAATTCTTCCCTATCAATTTTTATCGATTCCTGTTACTATTTTGAACGTAGTGATCATATCACCTCTTTTTCTTCTATCTTCTAGTTTTTGCATATTTAATGCATATATACACATACATACATACATATACACACCAATCGGCCCTAACACAAATCTTCATAGTTCACTCTTTCACAACTAAAGTTGGCAACAATACTGAAATAGTAACCATGATATATATAAAATTGCTCCAGTACCAGCACCAGTCATTGCTTTGCTCTCAACATACAGTATCTCTTTGAGTCATACACCTTTCCTGATACAGTATACTAGAATAATGAACAGTAACTCCAATACACAATAGCAGGTTTCAAAGCGTTATATGTCAAAGAGTGCTGGGAGACGGGACACCACGAGGGTAGCTCTCATCCTGTAACTACACTTAGGTAATTACACTTAGGTAATTCACAATGGGACCAATACACTTATGTGGGACCAAAGAGCCAAAGCTCAACCCCCACAAGCACAACTAGGTGAGTATAATCTATTAGAAATATACACAAATATTTGAAAAGCCATAGAATATACAAACAGCTGTACTCCTGCCTAGCAATTTTCAACATAATGTACCAAGTTCCAACCAATTCAGCATCAAATGTCACATCTTGGGTTATCTTGAGATGATTTCGGAGGCTTAGCGTCCCCGCGGCCCGGTCCTCGACCAGGCCTCCTTTTTGTTACACACCCCCCAGGAAGCAGCCCGTAGCAGCTGTCTACCTCCCAGGTACCTATTTTACTGCTAGGTAAACAGGTGCATGAGGGTGAAAGAAACTCTGCCCATTTGTTTCCGCTCCACCGGGAATCAAACCCGGAACCTCAGGACTATGAATCTGAAGCGCTGTCCACTCAGCTGTCAGGCTCCCTGACAGCCAGACAGGCTTCCTCCCCAGGCATATGAGTACTATAATGCCATTGTTAGCATACATGCCAATCTCCTAAGCATTTGACATAAATGAATTACCAATTGGCCTCTTCATTGATCTGAGCCTTCAACACAGAAAATGACATCAATCTCCTACTTCAACTCAACACTATGGAATTCAAGGCCTGTCCCTGAAACTACCGTATAGCTTGTCATACATTAACAACAGACATCAATATGCAGTCATCAATGACACCATCTCTTCCCCTTTTTCCCCAATAACCACAGGAGTACCCTGGCTTTATGCCCTGGAGAGCTCACTCCAGACCGACAACCAGAGCACAACTCCATAGTCTCCCGAGACTGATGGATGCCTACTACTACCCTCTAAGGCAGCATACTAGGACCTTCATTAAATCTTATATACAGTATTGTAAGCACATCTCCTGTCCTCAGGTAAGTACGACGCACTATTCCTTTTCCCCGTCCCATCCCAAATCCTTATTCTCATTCCTTCTAAGTGCTATATTGTCGTAATGGCTTGGTGCTTTCTCCTGATAATTCCCTCCCTCTCTCCCTCCCTCACCATAGCTTGTGCTGCTTGGAACTTTTTGTTTCGAGTAGTTGAATCTTAAACAACAACAGTATCGTAAATCCCTAACTTGCCAAGTGCTTCTAATCTTCATACTGTTTGCAATGGATGACAATATAGTATCTTCATCTTCTCTAATCTCTAAACAACATACCCTAAATGATAGAGTAAACAATATAACTAAAAGTAAGTCTTCTCACAGAAGTCAATCAATAAGCTCACACTAAGCATAGTCTACCTACTGTACGACATTTTATTTGGGAACAAGTCATCCAGCCAAACAGACCTTCAACCAAACAATGTAGACATTGAGAGTCAAAGTGAGGGAAGATTCCTAGGCTTGCCTATTGACCAGAGACTTGACCTCAACATTCCATATAACAGACACAAGTCAAGCCTGGCCTCGGGCTGGGCTTGGGCAGTAGAAGAACTCCCAGAACCCCATCAAGCAGGTATCAAGCAGGTATCCAATAACAAAAAGAATACAAAATGGTTGGGCTCTTAAAAATTTGACACCATGTCTGCAATTATGCTAATTTTACCCTATAATATTCATTGAGGTCCCAGACATCACTCGGTACCCCTACTCAAATCACTAAATATGTTAGATCTTAAGTCACTGCACATTCTCTCATGTGTATTACATAGGAACCTTGGAACCTTGAGGTGCTTCCGGGGCTCAGCGTCCCCGCGGCCCGGTCGTCGACCAGGCCTCCTGTTGCTGGACTGATCAACCAGGCTGTTAGACGCGGCTGCTCGCAGCCTGACGTATGAGTCACAGCCTGGTTGATCAGGTATCCTTTGGAGGTGCTTATCCAGTTCTCTCTTGAACACTGTGAGGGGTTTGCCAGTTATGCCCCTTATGTGTAGCGGAAGCGTGTTGAACAGTCTCGGGCCTCTGATGTTGAAGAGTTCTCTCTCAGAGTACCTGTTGCACCTCTGCTTTTCAACGGGGTATTCTGCACATCCTGCCATGTCTGTCTCATGTACTCACCTTGTCACCTGTTGTGCTCATGATGTGATGTTATTTCCGTGTGCAGGTTTGGGACCAGCCCCTCAATTATTTTCCACGTGTAAATTATTATGTATCTCTCCCGCCTGCGCTCAAGGGAGTACAGATTTAGGCTCTTTAGTCGGTCCCAGTAATTTAGATGTTTTATTGAGTGGATTCTAGCAGTAAAGGATCTCTGCACGCTCTCCAGGTCAGCAATTTCTCCAGCTTTGAAAGGGGCTGTCATTGTGCAGCAGTACTCCACTCTAGAGAGCACAAGCGTTTTGAAAAGTATCATCATCGGTATAGCATCTCTAGTGTGAAAAGTTCTTGTTATCCAACCTGTCATTTTTCTTGCAGTTGTGACGGCTACTTTATTGTGTTCTTTAAAGGTAAGGTCTTCCGACATGAGTACACCCAGATCCTTTACATTGCCTTTTCGTTCTATGTTATGATTTGCCTGAGTTTTGTACGTGGTTTCCGCTTTTATATTTTCAATTTTTCCGTAGCGCATGAGCTGGAACTTATCCTCGTTAAACACCATATTATTTTCTGTAGCCCATAGAAAGACCTGATCTACATCTGATTGGAGGTTTGCTGTGTCCTCTATGTTGCCAACTCTCATGAAAATCCTAGTGTCATCTGCAAAGGATGATACAGTACTATAGGTTGTGTTCTTGTCTATGTCGGATATGAGGATGAGAAAAAGTACTGGGGCAAGCACAGTACCCTGGGGGACTGAGCTCTTCACGATTGATGGGCTGGATTTTATTTTGTTGACTATTACACATTGGGTTCTGTTAGTCAGGAAATTGTAGATCCATCTGCCTATTTTCCGGTAATTCCTTTTGAACGCATTTTATGTGCAATAACACCATGGTCACATTTATCAAAAGCTTTTGCGAAATCTGTGTAAATTACATCAGCGTTTTGTTTGTCTTCCATAGCATCTAATGCCATATCATAGTGGTCCAGCAACTGCGACAGGCAAGAGCGCCCTGTTCTGAAACCATGTTGTCCGGGGTTATGGAGATGCTGTGATTCCATGTATTTTGTGATCTTACTTCTTAGCACTCTCTCAAAATTTTTATGATGTGCGATGTTAGTGCTATCGGTCTGTAATTTTTTGCCTCTGCCTTATTTCCTCCTTTATGGAGTGGTGCTATCTCTGCTGTTTTTATGTCAGGGATAACGCCAGTATCTAGGCTTTGTCTCCACAGAATGTGAAGGGCCTGCGATAGTGGTTTTTTACAGTTCTTGATGAATATGGAGTTCCAAGAATCCGGGCCTGGTGCAGAGTGCATAGGCATACTGTTTACGGCTTCTTCAAAATCTAGTGGGGATAGGGTGACGTCTGATATATGATTTGATGTTGGTATCATATCCATGAAAAATTAATTTGGGTTATCAATCTTTAGTGCGTTTAATGGCTCGCTGAAAACAGTCATACCGCTTCCTCCGTAACTCGCTCATTTCTTTGTTGTCATCGGTGAAAGTTCCATCTACCTTTCGCAGGGGCCCGATACTAGATGTGGTTTTTGATCTTGATTTTGCATAGGAGAAAAAATATTTCGGATTTCTCTATTTCACTGATGGCCTTTTGCTCTCTTTGCCTCTCCTGGGTTTTGTATGATTCTTGTAGCTTGAGTTCAATTGTTTCTATTTCTCTACCTAACCTTCCTCGCCGTTCTTGAGATAGGGTGCGACTCTCAAGTTGTTCCACGATTCGTTTTCTTCGCCTATATAGGGAACGACGTTCCCGTTCCAGTCTGCATCTCTTTCTCTTTTTTCTTAAGGGTATGCGGTTTGAACATATTTCTAGTGCTATTGAGCTTATTTTTTCCAGGCACTGGTTCATGTTTGCATTTTCTAGCTGTTCTTCCCAGTTTATTTCTGTGAAGTCCTGGTTTATTTGCTCCCAGTTTATCTGTTTATTATTGAAGATGAATTTGCTGAAATCTCCTCCACCGGGAATCTGGACTGGTTTTGAAGGTCCATTCCCCATGGTTGTCAGAACTTCAATTAAGTTGTGATCTGAGTAACAGGTATTTGTAATCATTATGTTCCCGATCAATTCATCATTATTAGTGAAAATGAGGTCCAGCGTGTTCTCCTTCCTAGTTGGTTCTACTATTTGCTGGTTTAAGGCAAACCTATCGCACATCCGTAGCAGGTCATTTGCATGTATAATAAAACTAATAATAATGTAAAATAATAATAATGTATAATAAATAATTGTGTAATAAATACATATATAAAATGCTGAACTGTAATGCCAATCCTGACCTCAAAAGCTTCATAGAAGGTTGTAACAAAACCCATGAGCACCACACCAGAAACAAATACAGTTTTGATATTCCTAGAGTACGACTTAATCAAACTAGAAATGCTTTACAAATCAAGGGACCCAGAATGTGGAATGACCTTCCCAACCATGTTAAAGACTGTACCTCTCTCAACCAGTTTAAGATAAAAACGAAGCTATACCTAATAAATTCCCTGTAACCTACCTTACCCCTCTATTGTCAACCAATGTCTGTTTTTTTTTTAAATGACGCTGTTTGTCGACCGAATTGTATTTGTGCTGCTTTTTCAGCCATGTTCCCCCTTCTTAACTCTTTTTTATTTTTGTTCTCAACTCATTTTATTCCTTATGCTCAATTAGTATTAAGCCTTAGTCATTTAAGTTTTTCATGCCCGAAATGCTTTGCGTAATAGTGGCTTTAGGCATTGTATGTACTAGCCCTATCTATAAATCCATCACTCTTTGTAAAATCTCTTGTATGTATGTACCTTACCTAAATAAACATTTGATTTGATTTGATTTGAGTTGATTTGATTTGATTTGTTTTCACTACAATATCTGTGCATGGGACTCAACCACCACAAACTACCTCATTGTCACTTAGCAAAAATCTGCTATCAGAACTATAAAAAAATTTTTCTTCAGACAACATTCTGCTTCCATGCTTAACTCCCTGAACATGTTAAACATACATACATACACTTAATACATCCTTTTGGGCACTTCACACTTGAAAATTCCTAACTTGAAACTCATTCTAGATGGATATATATAATTTGAATGCATAAAGATCACACCACAGAGAAATTATTATTTTTGGATATTCCCAACCACTTGGTGGGGGGAAAGGTATGGCGACGCAGGGGTCGGCGTTCATCCCGTACCGTCCCCACCCTACAGTGGTTGGGCACCATTCCTTTTCCCCCGTTCCATCACCACATATCACTTTCCTTTTCCGGACCCCCTTACAGTGGCTTACTATAGTGTATTGCTTGGTGCTTTCCGTCTGATCAGTTCCCTTACTGACATGCCCTGCTGCCCTAACCTACATCCAACACAAAACATGGAATCCATTTAAGGTGCCCCAAATATGGCGCTCACATTTTATAAAAGCAAAGTTGGTCCACTAAAACCTTTCATTTCAAAAGTGTAAAACAAATAATATATCATTTCCTGTCCCATGGTTCCCCCCCTTGAAATTCGAACTTCACCTCTGTTGCTCTGACTGTATTTTAATAAGCTAACCGTTTCCTTCATTACCAAGCTATAAAAATTTTCATTTACAGACCATCAGTTGTCATTATCTTAATTTGTGGGTAGCCGCCATGCATTGGTAGCTTGCCCTCATTGTTAACTATAATGTTCAACTAGTTTCCACTTCTATGTGTATGTGTTTTACACTAGACATCAAAAGTACATAAGGTTGCAGTTCATCAAGGACATTAAAACACATTCTCAATCATCCAAATCACCAAGGTATGAATTTTGGTCTTTGTTTCTGTCACCAGTATAAAGCAATACACTGTACTGTAATTTGTTTTTTATGTGAGAAATGCTTTGTTTCAGGCAAGATAGAGTCAATATACTAACAATTGTAATCTGGTTTATGGTCTGCTTAGAATCTGAAGAATGTTGTTCTCCAAATCCAAGGACCTGCTTCCGCCTGCTCCTCGCAGACGAGGCAAGTTGTTCCTCCAAAAATGCTCTTTGGTTTCCACAAAGGATCCTGGAATTTTACACTAAAATATGG
>WNGS01101346.1:0-15099 GCA_020271785.1 Procambarus virginalis
ACAGAAGTACCATACTGACCCCCGAGCTCAAAGCGGCCAGCAAGAGCCTTCGTGAGAACAAGGAGATAGTTGTCAGGAGAGGCGACAAGTCGCCAATATACGTCATCCTTAGAAAGACGAATATCTGGCGAAAATGAACACATACTCTCTGACCAAACTAAATTCCAAAGGGTAACGAAGGACACTACAGCCGAATTGAAAACAAAGGTCAACAAGTTGATTGAAACTGTGAATGCCAAGAAATCCGGACTCCACCTGCCAAAGATTATTGGAGAATATAAACCTGGATATGCGTATGGAAACGTCAAGACGCATAAGCCTGGAAACCCACTTCGGCCAATTATCAGCCAGATACCCACACCCACGTACAGACTGGCGAAACGACTCAACGGCTTACTGACTCCTTATGTCCCGTGCAACTTCAGCCTGAAATCCCCGAAGGAATTTGTTGACTTACTGCGGGGAACACGGGCTACAGGGATAAGAGCATCGTTGGACGTAGAATCACTGTTCACCAACGTACCTGTGGATGAAACAATCGGGATGATAGTGGACCGAGTGTATCGAGACCCGGCCTGTACTCCCCTTGACATGCCAGAAAATATCCTGAGGAAACTACTCCAAGCTTGTACTAAGGAGGCACCCTTCTTGAGCCCGGATGGGCACATGTATAAGCAAGTAGATGGGGTCGCTATGGGTTCTCCCCTAGGCGTCCTGTTTGCAAACTTCTACATGGGTACTATTGAGGAAAAAGTCTTAGTCGACTTGAACTTGAAACCGGCCATATACTGCAGGTATGTTGACGACATTTTTACACAGGTACCTGATGTCAGACATCTGCAGGAGCTGAAAGAAGCGTTTGAGCAGAATTCTGTGTTACGTTTCACTTACGAGATGGAGAAGGATGGGAAGCTGCCCTTTCTAGATGTAACAGTCATGGAAAGGAGCGGAGGTTTCCACACTGCAGTCTACACTAAGGAAACAAACATAGGAATGTGCCTAAATGCCAACAGTGACTGCCCAGATAGGTACAAGAGGAGTGTTGTTAACGCTTATGTCGACCGTGCTCTCAGCCACAGCTCAGAATGGAAGCAAGTCGACGAAGAACTCTGTAGAGTAAGGCAGGTCCTAGTCAACAACGGCTTCTCCAATGGTTTCATTGAAGACATCATAAGAAGGAAAGTGAAACGCCATGCAACCTCTGAAGATACAACTAACACAACACCTATACCCCCTATTAGACTATTTTACAGGAACTTCTTCTCCACAGCTCATAAAACGGAGGAAAGGGTCCTGAAAGATATTGTTAATAGAAACGTTATCCCTACAGACAAAAATCAGAAGATACAATTGACGATTTACTATAAAACCAAGAAAACTGCCAACCTACTCATGAGAAACTCTCCAGACACAAAGCAGAACGCTTTGAAAGAGACCAATGTCGTCTATGCCTTCAAATGCCCACTTGGGGACTGTAAGCCCCAAAGAACTCAATATATAGGCAAGACAACAACATCTCTTTCCAGGCGATTAACGATGCATAAGCAACAGGGCTCTATCAAGGAACATATAATCTCTTCCCACAACCAAACCATCACCAGAGAAATCTTAACAAACAACACAGAAATCATTGATAGATACAGCGACAACAGGCGGCTTGACATCTGCGAGGCACTACACATCAAGAAGTCAACACCAGCAATCAACAGCCAATTAACGCACAACTATATTCTACCCACTTCAAGACTCCGCTCCAATATAGAAACATCAAGAAATATGGGCCAATAGGCCTTCTGCAGTTACAGATCTATTCTTCCCTTTAGCTTATACCCATTGTTTCGTGTTCTGTGTTTGTTCTCACCTCACCCCAAACCATTGTAACATGTCACCTCACCCAAATGCAGGTATAAAAAAGAAAAGCTGTTTAAACTCTGTTCAGTGTGTGTAACTAAAGTCTTTGAAAATGTAATAAGTTTTACGAAACGCGCTCAAGTGTCGCGTCAGACTAAGAAATAAAGAATGAATTTTGGAGAATTGATTTTTCATTTACCGTCATCAGTAAAAACAAACATAAGGAAAATTGAGAAAATTCGTGTTAGAATTATTAATCTTACTTTTTCGGTCATATTTAATAACATAATATATATATATATATATATATATATATATATATATATATATATATATATATATATATATATATATATATATGCAAACAAGCCTGAATGGTCCCCAGGACTAGATACAACTGAAAACTCACACCCCAGAAGTGACTCGAACCCATACTCCCAGGAGCAACGCAACTGGTATGTACAGGGACGCCTTAAACCACTTGACCATCACGACCGGACATAAGGAAGTGATAGCCGAGGCTATATGAACCACTTCCCCGCCGGCACTCGGATGGTTATCTTGGGCATAGCATTTTATCAAATCACCTCATTTTTTGGGGCAACACGTGAGGAACACAAATGCAAACAAGCCTGAATGGTCCCCAGGACTAGATACAACTGAAAACTCACACCCCAGAAGTGACTCGAACCCATACTCCCAGGAGCAACGCAACTGGTATGTACAGGGATGCCTTAAACCACTTGACCATCACGACCGGACATAAGGAAGTGATAGCCGAGGCTATATGAACCACTTCCCCGCCGGCACCTGGATGGTTATCTTGGGCATAGCATTTTATCAAATCACCTCATTTTTTGGGGCAACACGTGAGGAACACAAATGCAAACAAGCCTGAATGGTCCCCAGGACTAGATACAACTGAAAACTCACACCCCAGAAGTGACTCGAACCCATACTCCCAGGAGCAACGCAACTGGTATGTACAGGGAAGCCTTAAACCACTTGACCATCACGACCGGACATAAGGAAGTGATAGCCGAGCTATATGAACCACTTCCCCGCCGGCACCTGGATGGTTATCTTGGGCATAGCATTTTATCAAATCACCTCATTTTTTGGGGCAACACGTGAGGAACACAAATGCAAACAAGCCTGAATGGTCCCCAGGACTAGATACAACTGAAAACTCACACCCCAGAAGTGACTCGAACCCATACTCCCAGGAGCAACGCAACTGGTATGTACAGGGAAGCCTTAAACCACTTGACCATCACGACCGGACATAAGGAAGTGATAGCCGAGGCTATATGAATGAGGTGATTTGATAAAATGCTATGCCCAAGATAACCATCCAGGTGCCGGCGGGGAAGTGGTTCATATAGCTCGGCTATCACTTCCTTATGTCCGGTCGTGATGGTCAAGTGGTTTAAGGCATCCCTGTACATACCAGTTGCGTTGCTCCTGGGAGTATGGGTTCGAGTCACTTCTGGGGTGTGAGTTTTCAGTTGTATCTAGTCCTGGGGACCATTCAGGCTTGTTTGCATTTGTGTTCCTCACGTGTTGCCCCAAAAAATGAGGTGATTTGATAAAATGCTATGCCCAAGATAACCATCCAGGTGCCGGCGGGGAAGTGGTTCATATAGCTCGGCTATCACTTCCTTATGTCCGGTCGTGATGGTCAAGTGGTTTAAGGCATCCCTGTACATACCAGTTGCGTTGCTCCTGGGAGTATGGGTTCGAGTCACTTCTGGGGTGTGAGTTTTCAGTTGTATCTAGTCCTGGGGACCATTCAGGCTTGTTTGCATTTGTGTTCCTCACGTGTTGCCCCAAAAAATGAGGTGATTTGATAAAATGCTATGCCCAAGATAACCATCCAGGTGCCGGCGGGGAAGTGGTTCATATAGCTCGGCTATCACTTCCTTATGTCCGGTCGTGATGGTCAAGTGGTTTAAGGCATCCCTGTACATACCAGTTGCGTTGCTCCTGGGAGTATGGGTTCGAGTCACTTCTGGGGTGTGAGTTTTCAGTTGTATCTAGTCCTGGGGACCATTCAGGCTTGTTTGCATTTGTGTTCCTCACGTGTTGCCCCAAAAAATGAGGTGATTTGATAAAATGCTATGCCCAAGATAACCATCCAGGTGCCGGCGGGGAAGTGGTTCATATAGCTCGGCTATCACTTCCTTATGTCCGGTCGTGATGGTCAAGTGGTTTAAGGCTTCCCTGTACATACCAGTTGCGTTGCTCCTGGGAGTATGGGTTCGAGTCACTTCTGGGGTGTGAGTTTTCAGTTGTATCTAGTCCTGGGGACCATTCAGGCTTGTTTGCATATATATATATATATATATATATATATATATATATATATATATATATATATATATATATATATATATATGTCGTACCTAGTAGCCACAACGCACTTCTCAAGCTACTATGCAAGGCCTGATTTGCCTAATAAGCCAAGTTTTCATAAATTAATTGTTTTTTGACTACCTAACCTACCTAACCTAACCTAACTTTTTCGGCTACCTAACCTAACCTAACCTATAAAGATAGGTTAGGCTAGGTTAGGTAGGGTTGGTTAGGTTCGGTCATATATCTACGTTAATTTTAACTCCAATAAAAAAAATTGACCTCATACATAATGAAATGGGTATGTTTATCATTTCATAAGAAAAAAACTAGAGAAAATATATTAATTCAGGAAAACTTGGCTTATTAGGCAAATCGGGCCTTGCATAGTAGGCTGAGAAGTGCGTTCTGGCTACTAGGTACGACATATATATATATATATATATATATATATATATATATATATATATATATATATATATATATATATATATATATATATATATATATATAAAGAGAATGTCTGTCTATTTAATGAGGCCACATGCTGGAGGCTGCGGCCTTACACAGATTTAATTTTAAATTTATTTATTAATATATTATTAAGGCGTATTATTACCAAATTAATGTATATTGTAGAGGGAATGGTATGGGGTAGGGAACGGACATAGGTTGGTCAGTGTTGACCTTAGCTAAAGGATTTAGGAATAATTATTTATTATTCTTGTCAACCGCTACCAATTCAATTAAAGGTACATATTAGTGAATGTTTATTTATGTAAGTTGATTGACATATGTACGTGTGCGCGCGATTAGTGTTACTGTAATTCATATGGTTAACATTTATACGTTTGAATGACATAGTTTCCCATTATTGTCACATTTTTTGTTACATGTCTACTATTGTCAAGATCGACGGACACGTCCAGCTATGTGTGTTTATGTGTACCAGTAATTGAACTGACATGTGTACTGTAATTATCTGCGTGTGTCCATTTTAAAGGAACATATTAGTGAATGTTTATTTATGTAAATTGATTGGAATATATATGTGGACGCTCGGTTAGTGTTACTGTAATTTATATGGTTAACGTTTGCATGACATAGTTTCCCCTCATTGTCACATTTTTTGTTACTATTTCGCTGTTCACTCTCACTCTCTCTGAATCCCGTGGACTAATTGTGCTAACGTGCATTTGTTTAAGGTACAATAACCATAGGCTTTTTACACAATAATTTGAAAGAAACATTTCTAAAAATCGTCTAAGTTTCTAATAAGTATTCTATTTCCTAACATACAAGTCAATCACACAATACCTAACCTCAGTCAGATACACTTTTCTTACTATATCTCGCAACGTCTGTTGCATATATATCCTATCTTAAAAAAATAACAATTTAAATTCATAACTGGCAACCCCCCTCCCCTCCAAGGCATATAAGGCCACAAAACATCATTCCTTTCACTTAAACTCTCCCAAATTATCTTTTACACCAATACATAAACTAGGGGGTTTTATAGCTGAGTGGACGTCGCTCTCGACACAAAATCCTAGCTCTTTCGATCCCCCGGCGATGACACAAACGAAAATCAGCAGAGTTTCTATCATTCTGATGCCCCTGTTACCTAGCAGTAAATAGGTACCTGGGCGTTAGACAGCTGTTACGGGCTGTTTCCTGGGTGTGTGTGTTTCTGTGTGTGTGGATTTTTTTTATTAGTTAGTAATAATTGATTGATTGACAGTTGAGAGGCGGGCCGAAAGAGCAGAGCTCAACCCCCGCAAGCACAATTAGATGAACACAACTAGATAAATACTAACCAACCACGATCTCGTACAATCCACTACACATGCCCCCCCCCACTCCCTAAATCACTCTACCTAAGTCATTAAAAAATTAAAACAAATCAATTAATACACCAAAAATACTAACTATAAATATAGGCACCAAATTTGGATCATACAGCGACTCCAGCGTGGTCTAGTCGGAAGAGAACGTGTTCTCATCTGGATAGACTGCGATCGAGCCTGCCGGAACGGTTGTGTAACTGCAGGGCACAAATATTTGTGTGTCCCCTCCTGTAGCTGCCTCTGTTTCGACAGGTTCCCTGGATAGCTGGAATTGACCTGGCCCTTGGAAAGTGGGGAAGGGGTGAAATCCGTTGGGCCCACGGATGGATACCTTGGATCCATGGACCTAGGGCAGGTCTAATCACCTGGGATTCGAACCCACGGTGGGAATAAGGGAGGGAATTTGGGGAGGGGGGGGGGAAAGGAGGGCTCCAGGAACCAAACCTCACATAAAACCGGACCCTCACACACACACACACACACTCACTCACACACTCACATACATACACACTCACCCGAACCCTCACAGGGACACTCACACCCACACACACCCATAGACTGTGATAAGGGAGTCCATCTGAGGGGACACAGATGGCCTCGTGGACCCACAAGTATAACCGGACACACACTCACCCGGACACTCACAGCGGAACTCACACTCACACACACTCACCCAGACACTCACAGGGATACTCACACTCACACAGAGACACACATCCATAGAGACAAACTGTGATAAGGGAGACCATCTGAGGGGACACAGATGGCCTCCTGGACCCACAGGTATATATATCAATATTAAGTATACATATATATTTATAAATATAAAATATTTTAAAAATAAAATATATATATATATATATAATATATATATATATATATATATATATATATATATATATATATATATATATATATATATATATATATATATATATATATATATATATATATATATATATATATATATATATATATATATATATATATATATATATATATATATATATATATATATATATATATATATATATATATATATATATATATATATATATATGTCGTACATAGTAGCCAGAACGCACTTCTCAGCCTACTATGCAAATCCCGATTTGAATAATAAGCCAAGTTTTCATGAATTAATATATTTTCTCTAATTTTTTCTTATGAAATGATAAAGCTACCCATTTCATTATGTATGAGGTCAATTTTTTTTATTGGAGTTAAAATTAACGTAGTTATATGACCGAACCTAACCAACCTACCTAACCTAACTTAACCTATCTTTATATGTCAGGTTAGGTTAGGTAGCCGAAAAAGTTAGGTTAGGTTAGGTTAGGTAGTCGAAAAACAATCAATTCATGAAAACTCGGCTTATTAGGCAAATCGGGCCTCGCATATTATGCTAAGAAGTGCATTCTGGCTACTAGGTACGACATATATATATATATATATATATATAAAAGATATATAAAACCTAGAAAGGGTACCACCTCTGGTGCAAGTGTAGGGACCCATAACCTCGGAGAAGAAAATAAAGAGTACTCAGAGAAGACCTTGTGGATCCTCACTGAACATTTTGATATTTTCTTCTCCTAGCACCCCTATATATATATATATATATATATATATATATATATATATATATATATATATATATATATATATATATATATATATATATATATATATATATATATATATATATATATATATATGTCGTACCTAGTAGCCACAACGCACTTCTCAAGCTACTATGTAAGGCCTGATTTGCCTAATAAGCCAAGTTTTCATAAATTAATTGTTTTTTGACTACCTAACCTACCTAACCTAACCTAACCTAACCTAACTTTTTCGGCTACCTAACCTAACCTAACCTATAAAGATAGGTTAGGCTAGGTTAGGTAGGGTTGGTTAGGTTCGGTCATATATCTACGTTAATTTTAACTCCAATAAAAAAAATTGACCTCATACATAATGAAATGGGTATGTTTATCATTTCATAAGAAAAAAACTAGAGAAAATATATTAATTCAGGAAAACTTGGCTTATTAGGCAAATCGGGCCTTGCATAGTAGGCTGAGAAGTGCGTTCTGGCTACTAGGTACGACATATATATATATATATATATATAAAGAGAATGTCTGTCTATTTAATGAGGCCACATGCTGGAGGCTGCGGCCTTACACAGATTTAATTTTAAATTTATTTATTAATATATTATTAAGGCGTATTATTACCAAATTAATGTATATTGTATAGGGAATGGTATGGGGTAGGGAACGGACATAGGTTGGTCAGTGTTGACCTTAGCTAAAGGATTTAGGAATAATTATTTATTATTCTTGTCAACCGCTACCAATTCAATTAAAGGTACATATTAGTGAATGTTTATTTATGTAAGTTGATTGACATATGTACGTGTGCGCGCGATTAGTGTTACTGTAATTCATATGGTTAACATTTATACGTTTGAATGACATAGTTTCCCATTATTGTCACATTTTTTGTTACATGTCTACTATTGTCAAGATCGACGGACACGTCCAGCTATGTGTGTTTATGTGTACCAGTAATTGAACTGACATGTGTACTGTAATTATCTGCGTGTGTCCATTTTAAAGGAACATATTAGTGAATGTTTATTTATGTAAATTGATTGGAATATATATGTGGACGCTCGGTTAGTGTTACTGTAATTTATATGGTTAACGTTTGCATGACATAGTTTCCCCTCATTGTCACATTTTTTGTTACTATTTCGCTGTTCACTCTCACTCTCTCTGAATCCCGTGGACTAATTGTGCTAACGTGCATTTGTTTAAGGTACAATAACCATAGGCTTTTTACACAATAATTTGAAAGAAACATTTCTAAAAATCGTCTAAGTTTCTAATAAGTATTCTATTTCCTAACATACAAGTCAATCACACAATACCTAACCTCAGTCAGATACACTTTTCTTACTATATCTCGCAACGTCTGTTGCATATATATCCTATCTTAAAAAATAACAATTTAAATTCATAACTGGCAACCCCCCTCCCCTCCAAGGCATATAAGGCCACAAAACATCATTCCTTTCACTTAAACTCTCCCAAATTATCTTTTACACCAATACATAAACTAGGGGTTTTATAGCTGAGTGGACGTCGCTCTCGACACAAAATCCTAGCTCTTTCGATCCCCCGGCGATGACACAAACGAAAATCAGCAGAGTTTCTATCATACTGATGCCCCTGTTACCTAGCAGTAAATAGGTACCTGGGCGTTAGACAGCTGTTACGGGCTGTTTCCTGGGTGTGTGTGTTTCTGTGTGTGTGGATTTTTTTTATTAGTTAGTAATAATTGATTGATTGACAGTTGAGAGGCGGGCCGAAAGAGCAGAGCTCAACCCCGCAAGCACAATTAGATGAACACAACTAGATAAATACTAACCAACCACGATCTCGTACAATCCACTACACATGCCCCCCCCCCACTCCCTAAATCACTCTACCTAAGTCATTAAAAAATTAAAACAAATCAATTAATACACCAAAAATACTAACTATAAATATAGGCACCAAATTTGGATCATACAGCGACTCCAGCGTGGTCTAGTCGGAAGAGAACGTGTTCTCATCTGGATAGACTGCGATCGAGCCTGCCGGAACGGTTGTGTAACTGCAGGGCACAAATATTTGTGTGTCCCCTCCTGTAGCTGCCTCTGTTTCGACAGGTTCCCTGGATAGCTGGAATTGACCTGGCCCTTGGAAAGTGGGGAAGGGGTGAAATCCGTTGGGCCCACGGATGGATACCTTGGATCCATGGACCTAGGGCAGGTCTAATCACCTGGGATTCGAACCCACGGTGGGAATAAGGGAGGGAATTTGGGGAGGGGGGGGGGGAAAGGAGGGCTCCAGAAACCAAACCTCACATAAAACCGGACCCTCACGGACCGGGTAAATCTTGCCTTACAGGCTTGATAGAATTCTACGATCAGGTGACAAGAATTAAGCAAGAAAGAGAAGGGTGGGCGGACTGCATTTTTTTGGACTGTCGGAAAGCCTTTGACACAGTACCCCATAAAAGGTTGATGCATAAGCTGGAGAAACAGGCAGGAGTAACAGGTAGGGCGCTCCAGTGGATAAGGGAGTACCTAAGCAATAGGAAGCAGAGAGTTACAGTGAGGGGTGAGACTCAGACTGGCGTGAAGTCACCAGTGGAGTCCCACAGGGCTCTGTACTTGGACCTATCCTGTTTCTGATATACGTAAATGATCTTCCAGAGGGTATAGACTCATTCCTCTCAATGTTTGCTGACGACGCCAAAATTATGAGAAGGATTAAGACAGAGGAGGACAGCTTGAGACTTCAAGAAGACCTGGACAAGCTGCAGGAATGGTCGAACAAATGGCTGTTAGAGTTTAACCCAAGCAAATGTAATGTAATGAAGATAGGGGTAGGAAGCAGGAGACCAGATACAAGGTATCATTTGGGAGATGAAATACTTCAAGAGTCAGAGAGAGAGAAAGACCTGGGGGTTGATATCACGCCAGACCTGTCCCCTGAAGCTCATATCAAGAGGATAACATCAGCAGCATATGCCAGGTTGGCTAACATAAGAACGGCCTTTAGAAACTTGTGTAAGGAATCTTCAGAACATTATATACCACATATGTCAGACCAATCCTGGAGTATGCGGCTCCAGCATGGAGTCCCTATCTAGTCAAGCATAAGACTAAACTGGAAAAGGTTCAAAGGTTTGCCACCAGACTAGTACCCGAGCTGAGAGGTATGAGCTACGAGGAGCGACTGCAGGAATTAAACCTCACTTCGTTGGAAGACAGAAGAGTTAGGGGGGACATGATCACCACATTCAAGATTCTCAGGGGAATCGACAGGGTTGATAAAGACAGGCTGTTTAACACAAGGGGCACACGCACTAGGGGACACAGGTGGAAACTGAGTGCCCAAATGAGCCACAGAGATATTAGAAAGAACTTTTTTAGTGTCAGAGTGGTTGACAAATGGAATGCATTAGGAAGCGATGTGGTGGAGGCTGACTCCATACACAGTTTCAAGTGTAGATATGATAGAGCCCATTAGGCTCAGGAAACTGTACACCTGTTGATTGACGGTTGAGAGGCGGGACCAAAGAGCCAGAGCTCAACCCCCGCAAGCACAACTAGGTGAGTACTAGGTGAGTACACACACACACACACACACACACACAGCAGCAAGGTACATCACTCAACTGCTAGAGAGAAAATGATCAGTGGTAGTTGTAGGAGTCAAAGAACAGGAAGGATCCAACAGGCAAGAATGGAATGGCAAGGATAGAGAGGAAGTACATGGGCTACTGAAGGCATTACAGATTGAAGGGGCTGTACAAAACATTGAGAAGGTTTTCAGGTTGGACTGGTACAAACAGGGACAGAAACCGACTTGTAAAGGAGGTGTTCACAACAAAACCACGAAGGAGGATATTCTCGAAAGAAGAAGAGTCGTCTACAGCATGTGGAGGATAAAAAAAAGTATTCCTGCAGAGGGACAGGACGAAGGAGGAGAGAGTCAGGGCAGCAAGGCAAGGAGGAAGCACAGGGAGAGAGGAGCAAACCAGGAAATCACAGCCCCCAACACAACAGTCCCGAACAAGAGGGAACCCAAACCAGCATCCCAGTAACACCAGAGGGGAGGGCAACACCACCCACCCCCTCTGCATAGAACCCTCCCTTCCCCTCTCCCTACCTGCCCCCACCCAACCCTCCCTCCCCCCACCCCATCTGACCTGACACCACTTCCCATTCCCATCATGTTCCACCCCCCACCTTGCACCCTGTCACCCTTCCCCTTCATCCCATACCCTCCCTATCCATCCTCCCCCCTCACCCCGTATCCTCCATGTACCCCCTATCACCTTAACCCACACCCTACCAGTCCCCCCTTCCCTTAAAACCTCACCACCCCACACCAAAATGCTCTGAGACCCTGCAAACCACCTCACTGATCTCTCACCCACAGAACAGCTTCCCCACACCCAGAATGCTCGCAAGAAAGGGACATAAAAATGAACAGAAGAAAGTGAGCCTAAAGGTGATGTACACTAACATAGATGGGATTACAAATCAAACAAGCGAACTCGGAGAATGGGACTAGAAGAAAACCCAGACATAATAGCACTCACAGAAACAAAGCTAACGAAAATCATGACAAATGCAGTGTTTCCACAGGGCTACTATGTAGTGAGGAAAGAGAGAGAAGGGAGAGGAGGAGGTGGTGTAGCTTTGCTACTAAGAGAGGTTGGGTTTCGAAGAGATGGTAATTCAGAACTGTGAAGGTTTCAGTGACTACATATCAGGCACCATAGCAACTAGAGATAGAAAATTAGTAGTAGATATATAACCCCCCACCGAATGACAGAAGACCCAGACAGAATATGATAGAAACAACTTGGCCACCATCAATATAATAGAGAGAGCAGCTTCTGTGGCTAGCAGGAACGGATCCAGACTACTAATTATGGGAACTTCAACCATGGGAAGATAGATTGGGGGAACGGAGACCCACATGGAGGCTCAGACACATGGAGAGCTATGTGTTGCTCTCCATCCAGTTTCTTGTTGCATCCAGTGCTGGATGTGGCAACAAGAAACTTTTTAAGTCAACACGTCAAGGGACCGACAAGAATGAGAGGAGGGGATGAACCAGCCTTGCTTGATCTGATATTTAACCTAAATGAGTCGGATATAAGGGAAGTTAAGTTGGAAGCCCCATTGCGAATGAGTGAACATAGTGTATTGAGCTTTGAGTACCTGGTTGAGCTAGGAATTATCACCCCAAAAAAGAACTGGGAACCAAAGGGCTGGCGTACCGAAAGGGAAACTATGAGGAGATGAATAAATTCCTATGGGATATACATTGGGACACAGAACTCGGAACCAAGTCCGTACAAGACATGATGGACTATGTCACCCAAAATGTCAGGAGGCTGTAAGCAGGTTTGTCCCAGCCCGACATAAAAAAAACAGAGAAGCAAAGAAGAATCCGTGGTTTAATAGGGAATGTATGAAAGCAAAGGAGATGAACAAAAGGGCATGGAGGAACTTCCTAATAACAGAACACCAGAAAGTAGAGAGAGATACCAGAGAACCAGGAACGAGTATGTCAGTGTGAGAAGAGCAGCTGAGAAAAGGTATGAAAATGATATAGCTAATAAAGCCAAGACCGAACCAAAGCTACTACACAGTCACATCAGAGGAAGACAACAGTGAAGGAACAGGTGATGAAACTTAGGGTGGGCGAGGACAGGTACACAGAGAATGACAAAGAGTGTGTGAAGAACTCAACAAAAGGTTCCAGGAGGTCTTTACAATAGAACAGGGAGATGTCACGGCGCTGGGAGAGGTGGCAGCAAACCAGGTGACCTTGGATAGGTTCGAAATTACAAGAGATGAGGTCAAGAAGCACCTATTGAGCTGGATGTGAGAAAACTGTTGGGCCGGACGGAATCTCACCATGGGTATTGAAAGAGTGTGCAGGAGCACTTTGCTTGCCACTCTCCATAGTGTATAGTAGGTCACTGGAAACGGGGACCTACCAGAAATATGGAAGACTGCTAATGTAGTACCAATATACAAAAAGGGTGACAGACAAGAGGCACTGAACTACAGGCCAGTGTCCTTAACTTGTATACCATGCAAGGTGATGGAGAAGATTGTGAGAAAAAACCTAGTAACACATCTGGAGAGAAGAGACTTCGTGACAACCCATCAACATGGGTTCAGGGAGGGTAAATCTTGCCTTACAGGCTTGATAGAATTCTACGATCAGGTGACAAAGATTAAGCAAGAAAGAGAAGGATGGGCGGACTGCATTTTTTTGGACTGTCGGAAAGCCTTTGACACAGTACCCCATAAAAGGTTGATGCATAAGCTGGAGAAACAGGCAGGAGTAACTGGTAGGGCGCTCCAGTGGATAAGGGAGTACCTAAGCAATAGGAAGCAGAGAGTTACAGTGAGGGGTGAGACCTCAGACTGGCGTGAAGTCACCAGTGGAGTCCCACAGGGCTCTGTGCTTGGACCTATCCTGTTTCTGATATACGTAAATGATCTCCCAGAGGGTATAGACTCATTCCTCTCAATGTTTGCTGACGACGCCAAAATTATGAGAAGGATTAAGACAGAGGAGGACAGCTTGAGGCTTCAAGAAGACCGGACAAGCTGCAGGAATGGTCGAACAAATGGCTGTTAGAGTTTAACCCAAGCAAATGTAATGTAATGAAGATAGGGGTAGGAAGCAGGAGACCAGATACAAGGTATCATTTGGGAGATGAAATACTTCAAGAGTCAGAGAGAGAGAAAGACCTGGGGGTTGATATCACGCCAGACCTGTCCCCTGAAGCTCATATCAAGAGGATAACATCAGCAGCATATGCCAGGTTGGCTAACATAAGAACGGCCTTTAGAAACTTGTGTAAGGAATCTTTCAGAACATTATATACCACATATGTCAGACCAATCCTGGAGTATGCGGCTCCAGCATGGAGTCCATATCTAGTCAAGCATAAGACTGAACTGGAAAAGGTTCAAAGGTTTGCCACCAGACTAGTACCCGAGCTGAGAGGTATGAGCTACGAGGAGCGACTACGGGAATTAAACCTCACTTCGTTGGAAGACAGAAGAGTTAGGGGGGACATGATCACCACATTCAAGATTCTCAAGGGAATCGACAGGGTTGATAAAGACAGGCTATTTAACACAAGGGGCACACGCACTAGGGGACACAGGTGGAAACTGAGTGCCCAAATGAGCCACAGAGATATTAGAAAGACTTTTTTAGTGTCAGAGTGGTTGACAAATGGAATGCATTAGGAAGTAATGTGGTGGAGGCTGACTCCATACACAGTTTCAAGTGTAGATATGATAGAGCCCAATAGGCTCAGAAATCTGTACACCTGTTGATTGACGGTTGAAAGGCGGGACCAAAGAGCCAGAGCTCAACCCCCGCAAACACAACTAGGTGAGTACAACTAGGTGAGTACACACACACACAACACCACT
>WNGS01101347.1:35624-46905 GCA_020271785.1 Procambarus virginalis
AGTTATTCTCAGAGTTTTTTTTTAGTTTAAAAAATTACTTCCACCATCCTACATCCATTTTGAGAGAGAAGGTAAACATAACTTGGTTATTGCATCTAGTTTTTAGAAGGTCTTGAATAAAAAGTCATGTTCCATAAAAAAAATATATTTTACAGCCTCCATTATTTATGAGCAGTGAGAGGGAAACGGGATCCACACATACAATTTCCAAGGATTACAACGCAAACGAGGTAAACATAACATGAAAAACGACAATGATGTCGTATGCATCTTAATCAACTAGTCAAAACTTAACATATGCGAAATGATTTCACAGTTTTAACCTTTGCAAGTTTTTTCAATGTTTTCTCTCCACTTGTGCTACGTGAGCCAAGACAAAATGTGGCATTGCATTCCCTCTGGAAGACAGAAGAGTTTGGGGAGACGGGATCACTACCACAACTACCTCCTCCTCCTTCTCTTATTTAGTCAGTAAACATCCTTTGCATCATTTCTTGACTAAAATACCCACAGGAGCCTCACAACTAACACAGCAGACCCACACTAACACAGGAGCCCCACCACTAACACAAGAGCCCCACCACTAACACAGGAGCCCCACCACTAACACAAGAACCCACCACTAACACAGGAGCCCCACCACTAACACAGGAGCCCACCACTACACAAGAACCCCACCACTACACGGAGCCCACCACTACACAGGAGCACCACCACTAACACAGTAGCCCCACCACTGACACAGGAGCCCCACCACTAACACAGGAACCCCACCACTAACACAGGAACCCTACCACTAACACAGGAGCCCCACCACTAACACAGGAACCCCACCACTAACACAGGAACCCTACCACTAACACAGGAGCCCCATTACTAACACAGAACCCCACCATTAACACAGGAACCCTACCACTAACACAGGAACCCTACCACTAACACAGGAACCCCACCACTAACACAGGAGCCCCCACTAACACAGGAGCCCCACCACTAACACAGGAGCCCCACCACTAACACAGGAGCCCCACCACTAACACAGGAGCCCCACCACTAACAGGAGGACCCACCACTAACACAGGAGCCCCACCACTGACACAGGAACCTTACCACTAACTCAGGAACCTCACCACTAACACAGGAACCCCACCACTAACACAGATTCCTACCACTAACACAGGAGCCCCACCACTAACACAGGAGCCCCACCACTAACACAGGAGCCCCACCACTAACACAGGAGCCCCACCACTAACCAGGAGCCCCACAACTAACACAGGAGCCCCACCACTAACACAGGAGCTCCATCACAAACACAGGAGCCCCATCACTACACAGGAGCCCCACCACTAACACAGGAGCCCCACCACTAACACAGGAGCCCACCGCTAACACAGGAGCCCCACCACTAACACAGGAGCCCCACCACTAACACAGGAGCCCCACAACTAACACAGGAGCCCTACCACTAACACAGGAGTCCCACAACTTACACAGGAGCCCCACCACTAACACAGGAGCCCCACCACTAACACAGGAGCCCTACACTAACACAGGAGCCCCACAACTAACACAGGAGCCCCACCACTAACACAGGAGCCCCACCACTAACACAGGAGCCCCACCATCAACACAGGACCCTACCACTAACACAGGAGCCCTACCACTAACACAGGAGCCCCACCACTAACACAGGAGCCCCACCACTAACACAGGAGCCCCACCACTAACACAGGAGCCCCACCACTAACACAGGAGCCCCACCACTAACGCAGGAACCTTACCACTAACTCAGGAACCTCACCACTAACACAGGAACCCCACCACTAACACAGGAACCCTACCACTAACACAGGAGCCCCACCACTAACACAGGAGCCCCACCACTAACACAGGAGCCCCACCACTAACACAGGAGCCCCACCACTAACACAGGAGCCCCACAACTAACACAGGAGCCCTACCACTAACACAGGAGCCCCACAACTTACACAGGAGCCCCACCACTAACACAGGAGCCCCACAACTAACACGGGAGCCCTACCACTAACACAGGAGCCCCACAACTAACACAGGAGCCCCACCACTAACACAGGAGCCCCACAACTAACACAGGAGCCCCACAACTAACACAGGAGCCCCACAACTAACACAGGAGCCCTACCACTAACACAGGAGCCCCACAACTAACACTGGAGCCCCACCACTAACACAGGAGCCCCACAACTAACACAGGAGCCCCACAACTAACACAGGAGCCCTACCACTAACACAGGAGCCCTACCACTAACACAGGAGCCCCACAACTAACACAGGAGCCCTACCACTAACACAGGAGCCCCACCACTAACACTGGAGCCCCACAACTAACAAAGGAGCCTCTCCATTAACACATGAACCAGACTTTTATACTTCTGTGTTATGTCCCTCCACTCAACTCTTTCCTTCTAACGCAACCTGTCCTCTTAAAAAGAACGTCGCATTTGGCCGTTTGCCCGTATGGCCGAATTTGGACGTAATTTGAAAATGAAAAAAAATATGAAAATAAATTTAGGATTTTTTTTCAACAACAGTAAGTTAAGGGTCCTCTGATAGGTTAGGTGGGCAGGAAATTCTCATAAAGTTTCAAAACGTTATGAAAAACGTTAATTTAAAGTGTCCTCTCATAACCTCTGCGCGTACGCCAGACGACTCAAATAGAAAACGGAACAGAACGTCACTTTTGTGAGTCGATTTCATTTCAAATTACGTCCAAATTTGGCCATATCGCGCATTCGAGCCAAAAGTGACGTTCTTTTTAAGAGGACGGGTTGTCTAATGTCGTCAGGTTTAGTTCCTTCAGTCTGTCTTCGTACCTCATCCCTCGCAGCTCTGCGGACAAGTTTCGTTGCAATCTTCAGCATCTTTTCAATCTTCCTTGCGTGTGTTTTATTATGGGGCTCCAGGATTGGTTGCATACTCCAAGACTGGCTTCACATATACAATATATGAGACTTCTTGTGGTTAAATGGTCAAAAAATCCCTAAATTATATGTTTAACAGATTTCTGACCCCTGTCCATGGAGAACAGAAGAAAATGTATATATGCTTATTAGCATCGTAAATGTGTAGCCACGTCAGTAGTAGAAAAAATTATTTCTTCCATCCATCCAAGTGTACTGGACTGAAGGAAGAAATAAGAAATATCCCAGTCAGCACCTTATGTAAGCATGTTACCTATGGCTAGTCTCTGGCTGCCCACACTCACATAGCGAGTCTCTGCTGCCTACACATGGCAAGTCTCTGGCTGCCCACACACGGTTAGTCTATGGCTGCCCACACACGGTTAGTCTCTGGCTGCCCACACACGCTCAGTCTATGGCTGCCCACACACGGTTAGTCTCTGGCTGCCCACACGTGGCTAGTCTCTGACTGCCCACACAAAGCTAGTCTCTGGCTGCCCACTCACGGTTAGTCTCTGGCTGCCCACACACGGTTAGTCTCTGGCTGCCCACACACGGTTAGTCTCTGGCTGCCCACACACAGCTAGTCTCTAGCTGCCCACCCACAGCTATTCTCTAGCTGCCCACACACAGCTAGTCTCTGGCTGCCCACACACGGTTAGTCTCTGGCTGCCCACACACAGCTAGTCTCTGGCTGCCCACACACAGCTAGTCTCTGGCTGCCCACACATAGCTAGTCTCTGGCTGCCCACACACAGCTAGTCTCTGGCTGCCCACACACAGCTAGTCTCTGGCTGCCCACGCACAGCTAGTCTCTGGCTGCCCACACACAGCTAGTCTCTGGCTGCCCACACACAGCTAGTCTCTAGCTGCCCACACGTGGCTAGTCTCTGGCTGCCCACACAAGGTTAGTCTCTGGCTGCCCACACACAGCTAGTCTCTGGCTGCCCACACACGGTTAGTCTTTGGCTGCCCACACACAGCTAGTCTCTGGCTGCCCACACACAGCTAGTCTCTGGCTGCCCACACACGGTTAGTCTCTGGCTGCCCACACACGGTTAATCTCTTGCTGCCCACACACAGCTAGTCTCTGGCTGCCCACACACGGTTAGTCTCTGGCTGCCCACACACGGTTAGTCTCTGGATGCCCACACACGGTAAGTCTCTGGCTGCCCACACACGGTTAGTCTCTGGCTGCCCACACACAGCTACTCTCTGGCAGCCCACACACGGTTAGTCTCTGCCTGCCCACACACAGCTAGTCTCTGGCTGCCCACACACGGTTAGTCTCTGGCTGCCCACACACGGTTAGTCTCTGGATGAGCACACACGGTAAGTCTCTGGCTGCCCACACACGGTTAGTATCTGGCTGCCCACACACGGTCAGTCTCTGGCTGCCCACACGTGGCTAGTCTTTGGCTGCCCACACACAGCTATTTTCTGGCTGCCCACACACAGCTATTTTCTGGCTGCCCACACACGGTTAGTCTCTTGCTGCCCACACACGGTTAGTCTCTGGCTGCCCACACACGGTTAGTCTCTGGCTGCCCATACACGGTTAGTCTCTGGCTGCCCACACACACAGCTAGTCTCTGGCTGCCCAAACACAGCTAGTCTCTGGCTGTCCACTCACATCTAGTCTCTGGCTGCCCACACACAGCTAGTCTTTGGCTGCCCACACACAGCTAGTCTTTGGCTGCCCACACACAGGTAGTCTTTGGCTGCCCACACACAGCTAGTCTTTGGCTGACCACACAAAGCTAGTCTCTGGCTGCCCATAAACAGGTAGTCTCTGGCTGCCCACACACGGTTAGTCTATGGCTGCCCACAAACGGTTAGTCTCTGGCTGCCCACACACGCTCAGTCTATGGCTGCCCACACACGGTTAGTCTCTGGCTGCCCACACGTGGCTAGTCTCTGACTGCCCACACAAAGCTAGTCTCTGGCTGCCCACTCACGGTTAGTCTCTGGCTGCCCACACACGGTTAGTCGCTGGCTGCCCACACACGGTTAGTCTCTGGCTGCCCACACACGGTTAGTCTCTCGCTGCCCACACACAGCTAGTCTCTAGCTGCCCACCCACAGCTATTCTCTAGCTGCCCACACACAGCTAGTCTCTGGCTGCCCACACACGGTTAGTCTCTGGCTGCCCACACACAGCTAGTCTCTGGCTGCCCACACACAGCTAGTCTCTGGCTGCCCACACATAGCTAGTCTCTGGCTGCCCACACACAGCTAGTCTCTGGCTGCCCACACACAGCTAGTCTCTGGCTGCCCACACACAGCTAGTCTCTAGCTGCCCACACGTGGCTAGTCTCTGGCTGCCCACACAAGGTTAGTCTCTGGCTGCCCACACACAGCTAGTCTCTGGCTGCCCACACACGGTTAGTCTTTGGCTGCCCACACACAGCTAGTTTCTGGCTGCCCACACACAGCTAGTCTCTGGCTGCCCACACACGGTTAGTCTCTGGCTGCCCACCACGGTTAATCTCTTGCTGCCCACACACAGCTAGTCTCTGGCTGCCCACACACGTTGTCTCTGGCTGCCCACACACGGTTAGTCTCTGGCTGCCCACACACGGTAAGTCTCTGGCTGCCCACACACGGTTAATCTCTGGCTGCCCACACACAGCTAGTCTCTGGCTGCCCACACACGGTTAGTCTCTGCCTGCCCACACACAGCTAGTCTCTGGCTGCCCACACACGGTTAGTCTTTGGCTGCCCACACACAGCTAGTCTCTGGCTGCCCACACACAGCTAGTCTCTGGCTGCCCACACACGGTTAGTCTCTGGCTGCCCACACACGGTTAGTCTCTGGCTGCCCACACACAGCTAGTCTCTGGCTGCCCACACACGGTTAGTCTCTGGCTGCCCACACACGGTTAGTCTCTGGCTGCCCACACACGGTAGTCTCTGGCTGCCCACACACGGTTAGTCTCTGGCTGCCCACACACAGCTAGTCTCTGGCTGCCCACACACGGTTAGTCTCTGGCTGCCCACACACAGCTAGTCTCTGGCTGCCCACACACGGTTAGTCTCTGGCTGCCCACACACGGTTAGTCTCTGGCTGCCCACACACGGTTAGTCTCTGGCTGCCCACACACGGTAGTCTCTGGCTGCCCACACACGGTTAGTCTCTGGCTGCCCACACACGGCAGTCTCTGGCTGCCCACACGTAGCTAGTCTCTGGCTGCCCACACACAGCTAGTCTCTGGCTGCCCACACACGGTTAGTCTCTTGCTGCCCACACACGATTAGTCTCTGGCTGCCCACACACGGTTAGTCTCTGGCTGCCCACACACGGTTAGTCTCTGGCTGCCCACACACAGCTAGTCTCTGGCTGCCCACACACAGCTAGTCTCTGGCTGCCCACACACATCTAGTCTCTGGCTGCCCACACACAGCTAGTCTTTGGCTGCCCACACACAGCTAGTCTTTGGCTGCCCACACACAGGTAGTCTTTGGCTGCCCACACACAGCTAGTCTTTGGCTGCCCACACAAAGCTAGTCTCTGGCTGCCCACAAACAGGTAGTCTCTGGCTGCCCACACACGGTTAGTCTCTGGCTGCCCACACACGGCTAGTCTCTGGCTGCCCACACACGGCTAGTCTCTGGCTGCCCACACACGGTTAGTCTCTGGCTGCCCACACAGGGCTAGTCTTTGGCTGCCTACACACATCTAGTCTCTGGCTGCCCACACACACGGCTAGTCTCTGGCTGCCCACACACAGCTAGTCTCTGGCTGCCCACACACAGCTAGTCTTTGGCTGCCCACACACTTGTATTCTCTGGCTGCCCACACACAGCTAGTCTTTGGCTGCCCACACACAGCTAGTCTCTGGCTGCCCACACATTTATAGTCTCTGGCTGCCCACACACAGCTAGTCTTTGGTTGCGCACACACAGCTAGTCTCTGGCTGCCCACACGTGGCTAGTCTCTGGATGCCCACACACGGTTAGTCTCTGGCTGCCCACACACGGTTAGTCTCTGCTGCCCACACACGGTTAGTCTCTGGCTGCCCACACACGGTTAGTCTCTGGCTGCCCAAACACGTTAGTCTCTGGCTGCCCACACGTGGCTAGTCTCTGGCTGCCCACACACGGTTAGTCTCTGGCTGCCCACACACGGTTAGTCTCTGGCTGCCCACACACGGTTAGTCTCTGGCTGCCCACACACGGTTAGTCTCTGGCTGCCCACACACGGTTAGTCTCTGGCTGCCCACACACGGTTAGTCTCTGGCTGCCCACACACGGTTCGTCTTTGGCTGCCCACACACATCAAGTCTCTGGCTGCCCACAAACGGTTAGTCTCTGGCTGCCCACACACGGTTAGTCTCTGGCTGCCCACACACAGCTAGTCTCTGGCTGCCCATAAACGGTTAGTCTCTGGCTGCCCACACGGGGCTAATCTTTGGCTGCCCACACACAGTTAGTCTCTGGGTGCCCAAACGTGGCTAGTTCTGGCTGCCCACACACAGCTAGTCTCTGGCTGCCCACACACAGCTAGTCTCTGGCTGCCCACACACAGCAAGTCTCTGGCTGCCCACACACAGATAGTCTCTGGCTGCCCACACACAGACAGTCTCTGGCTGCCCACACACGGTTAGTCTCTGGCTGCCCACACACGGTTAGTCTCTGGCTGCCCACACACGGGTAGTCTTTGGCTGCCCACACACGGTTAGTCTCTGGCTGCCCACACACGGTTAGTCTCTGGCTGCCCACACACGGTTAGTCTCTGGCTGCCCACACGTGGCTAGTCTCTGGCTGCCCACACAAAGCTAGTCTCTGGCTGCCCACACACGGTTAGTCTCTGGCTGCCCACACACGGTTAGTCTCTGGCTGCCCACACACTGTTAGTCTCTGGCTGCCCACACACGGTTAGTCTCTGGCTGCCCACACACAGCTAGTCTCTGGCTGCCCACCACAGCTAGTCTCTGGCTGCCCACACACAGCTAGTCTCTGGCTGCCAACACACGGTTAGTCTCTGGCTGCCCACACACAGCTAGTCTCTGGCTGCCCACACACAGCTAGTCTCTGGCTGCCCACACACAGCTAGTCTCTGGCTGCCCACACACAGCTAGTCTCTGGCTGCCCACACAGAGCTAGTCTCTGGCTGCCCACACACAGCTAGTCTCTGGCTGCCCACACACGGCTAGTCTCTGGCTGCCCACACACAGCTAGTCTCTGGCTGCCCACACGTGGCTAGTCTCTGGCTGCCCACACAAGGTTAGTCTCTGGCTGCCCACACACAGCTAGTCTCTGGCTGCCCACACACGGTTAGTCTTTGGCTGCCCACACACAGCTAGTCTCTGGCTGCCCACACACAGCTAGTCTCTGGCTGCCCACACACGGTTAGTCTCTGGCTGCCCACACACGGTTAGTCTCTGGCTGCCCACACACAGCTAGTCTCTGGCTGCCCACACACGGTTAGTCTCTGGCTGCCCACACACGGTTAGTCTCTGGCTGCCCACACACGGTAGTCTCTGGCTGCCCACACACGGTTAGTCTCTGGCTGCCCACACACAGCTAGTCTCTGGCTGCCCACACACGGTTAGTCTCTGGCTGCCCACACACAGCTAGTCTCTGGCTGCCCACACACGGTTAGTCTTTGGCTGCCCACACACGGTTAGTCTCTGGCTGCCCACACACGGTAGTCTCTGGCTGCCCACACACGGTTAGTCTCTGGCTGCCCACACACGGTCAGTCTCTGGCTGCCCACACGTGGCTAGTCTTTGGCTGCCCACACACAGCTAGTCTCTGGCTGCCCACACACGGTTAGTCTCTTGCTGCCCACACACGATTAGTCTCTGGCTGCCCACACACGGTTAGTCTCTGGCTGCCCACACACGGTTAGTCTCTGGCTGCCCACACACACAGCTAGTCTCTGGCTGCCCAAACACAGCTAGTCTCTGGCTGCCCACACACATCTAGTCTCTGGCTGCCCACACACAGCTAGTCTTTGGCTGCCCACACACAGCTAGTCTTTGGCTGCCCACACACAGGTAGTCTTTGGCTGCCCACACACAGCTAGTCTTGGCTGCCCACACAAAGCTAGTCTCTGGCTGCCCACACACAGGTAGTCTCTGGCTGCCCACACACGGTTAGTCTCTGGCTGCCCACACACGGCTAGTCTCTGGCTGCCCACACACGGTTAGTCTCTGGCTGCCCACACAGGGCTAGTCTTGGCTGCCCACACACAGCTAGTCTCTGGCTGCCCACACACACGGCTAGTCTCTGGCTGCCCACACACAGCTAGTCTCTGGCTGCCCACACACAGCTAGTCTTTGGCTGCCCACACACTTATAGTCTCTGGCTGCCCACACACAGCTAGTCTTTGGCTGCCCACACACAGCTAGTCTCTGGCTGCCCACACATTTATAGTCTCTGGCTGCCCACACACAGCTAGTCTTTGGCTGCCCACACACAGCTAGTCTCTGGCTGCCCACACACGGCTAGTCTCTGGCTGCCCACACACGGTTAGTCTCTGGCTGCCCACACACGGTTAGTCTCTTGCTGCCCACACACGGTTAGTCTCTGGCTGCCCACACACGGTTAGTCTCTGGCTGCCCAAACACTGTTAGTCTCTGGCTGCCCACACGTGGCTAGTCTCTGGCTGCCCACACACGGTTAGTCTCTGGCTGCCCACACACGGTTAGTCTCTGGCTGCCCACACACGGTTAGTCTCTGGCTGCCCACACACGGTTAGTCTCTGGCTGCCCACACACGGTTAGTCTCTGGCTGCCCACACACGGTTAGTCTCTGGCTGCCCACACACGGTTAGTCTTGGCTGCCCACACACATCAAGTCTCTGGCTGCCCACAAACGGTTAGTCTCTGGCTGCCCACACACGACTAGTCTCTGGCTGCCCACACACAGCTAGTCTCTGGCTGCCCATAAACGGTTAGTCTCTGGCTGCCCACACGGGCTAATCTTTGGCTGCCCACACACAGTTAGTCTCTGGCTGCCCAAACGTGGCTAGATTCTGGCTGCCCACACACAGCTAGTCTCTGGCTGCCCACACACAGCTAGTCTCTGGCTGCCCACACACAGCAAGTCTCTGGCTGCCCACACAGAGATAGTCTCTGGCTGCCCACACACAGACAGTCTCTGGCTGCCCACACACGGTTAGTCTCTAGCTGCCTACACACGGTTAGTCTCTGGCTGCCCACACATGGGTAGTCTTTGGCTGCCCACACACAGTTAGTCTCTGGCTGCCCACACGGTTAGTCTATGGCTGCCCACACACGGTTAGTCTCTGGCTGCCCACACACGCTCAGTCTATGGCTGCCCACACACGGTTAGTCTCTGGCTGCCCACACGTGGCTAGTCTCTGGCTGCCCACACACAGCTAGTCTCTGGCTGCCCACTCACGGTTAGTCTCTGGCTGCCCACACACGGTTAGTCTCTGGCTGCCCACACACGGTTAGTCTCTGGCTGCCCACACACGGTTAGTCTCTGGCTGCCCACACACAGCTAGTCTCTGGCTGCCCACACACAGCTAGTCTCTGGCTGCCCACACACGGTTAGTCTCTGGCTGCCCACACACAGCTAGTCTCTGGCTGCCCACACACAGCTAGTCTCTGGCTGCCCACACATAGCTAGTCTCTGGCTGCCCACACACAGCTAGTCTCTGGCTGCCCACACACAGCTAGTCTCTGGCTGCCCACACGTGGCTAGTCTCTGGCTGCCCACACAAGGTTAGTCTCTGGCTGCCCACACACAGCTAGTCTCTGGCTGCCCACACACGGTTAGTCTTTGGCTGCCCACACACAGCTAGTCTCTGGCTGCCCACACACAGCTAGTCTCTGGCTGCCCACACACGGTTAGTCTCTGGCTGCCCACACACGGTTAGTCTCTTGCTGCCCACACACAGCTAGTCTCTGGCTGCCCACACACGGTTAGTCTCTGGCTGCCCACACACGGTTAGTCTCTGGATGCCCACACACGGTAAGTCTCTGGCTGCCCACACACGGTTAGTCTCTGGCTGCCCACACACAGCTAGTCTCTGGCTGCCCACACACGGTTAGTCTCTGGCTGCCCACACACAGCTAGTCTCTGGCTGCCCACACACGGTTAGTCTCTGGCTGCCCACACACGGTTAGTCTCTGGATGAGCACACACGGTAAGTCTCTGGCTGCCCACACACGGTTAGTATCTGGCTGCCCACACACGGTCAGTCTCTGGCTGCCCACACGTGGTAGTCTCTGGCTGCCCACACACAGCTAGTCTCTGGCTGCCCACACACACGGTTAGTCTCTGCTGCCCACACACGCTAGTCTCTGGCTGCCCACACACGGTTAGTCTCTGGCTGCCCACACACGGTAGTCTCTGGCTGCCCA